>LQNS02000231.1:4037213-4055952 GCA_001587735.2 Parhyale hawaiensis
ATGTTTACCTTTATTTTGCCAGCACACATTCCATCTCGTTACCAACCCCTATTAGGCTATTAATTACTCTATTATTAACTGCCTTTTGATAATAGCGATACATAGCGTCCCCCCCAACTTTTGGACGGTGGTTACGCCCCTGTACTTGCTTGCCCTTACTATTCCCACGCTCGCCAATCTCCCACACCTCTGATACGCTCTGCTAATTTTCACATTCAGAGACTCTGTTATTCCCAACTCATCCACAACCATACCCAAATACTTATACCTGTTTGTCCTATGTATTTCCTCACCTGACAGAACCCAGGTCTGTGCAGCTCCCCCTCCACAGTCACAACCAACACCTGACTCTTTGATTTACTAAACTTAACTCTAAAATCCCTCCCAAACCCAGACACCATATCCAATGCTGCCTGCAAACCCTCAGCAATCTCACTCATAACAACAACAACATCATCTGCATACATTAGTATATTAAGTTCATCTTCCCCCACTTAGACACCCCTTGCACACCTGTTCAGCAGCACAGTGAGTTTCTCAGTATATAGACCAATAAGTAAAGGTGACAAAATACATCCCTGCCTCACTCCCCGAAAACTCTCCGTCCATTCCGTTTTGACATCCCCCAACACAAACCTGGCCCTAGTATCCACGTACATACTCCCAACTAAACTGACCACTTTAGAGCTAAACCCACACCTCTTCAAAACTTCAAGTAAAATGTGCCTGTTAACCCTGTCATATGTCTTTTCAATGTCTAAAAAAGTCATATACACCCTCCTCTTCTCCCTCTGAGAGTAGTCAATGACTTCTCACACAATGTACATATTATCTGCACCTCTCCTATCAGTTCTAAAACCATTCTGTTCCTCCCCCAACACCTTATTTCTTTCAACAATTCCCCTTATTCCCTCATTCAACACTGCCCCAAATATGTTACCCACGGTGTTCATGAGGGCTATTGGACGATAGTTCCGTAACTGATTTTTCGGCTTCCTTCCTCCCTTGTGCATTAAAATAATCATTATTTCATCCCAGCTCGTAGGTACCCTTTCCTCTTCCCACACCCTCAAGTACAGTTCCCTCAGTAGCTCAATCATTCTTGGGCCCCCGTTCTTATAGAACTCATAAGGTAGTTCGTCAACTCCAGCTGCCTTTCTCTCCTTCAACTTCTTTACGACCCTCCCGATCTCCTCCACTGATGGAGGGTCGTCCATATACCCCAACTGTCTTCACTCCATCTCCACTGCTAGCCCCCATCCCCACCTATTCCCTCTTCATTCACTCCCCCAATTTCCTCCCAAAATTTCTTAATTTCCTTTGCAATTTAACCTCTCCCTGTAACAACCCTGTCGTCAACCACTATTTCCTTAATATTTTTAGGCTCTTCACTCTCTCCTCTAAAAAATCTATACCACTCCCTACCCCCTTCCCCTCCCTGATTTCTCAGGTCCTATACACGTTTTCTATCATTATCAGCCATTGCCTTTTTTATCTTTGTTTTCACAACGTCCCTTTGTTTGCTGTATTCTTTCCATACCCTATTATATTCAACCTCATCTATCAAAATTTTTCTTTCTTTGTGTTTTCTCATCCCTCGTGCCTGTCTATTAAACCTCTTTCTTTCTCTCCTTGCCTCCTTTATTTCTGTGGTCCACCACACCTTTGATGATTTCATTCGTGGAGCTGTCCAGCAAAGAGCCGTATTTCCAATTTATTTCATCTTTCTCGTAAGAGACTCATTTATTTCATCAACAGTTCCCCTCAGAAGAAGTATAGGGGAGACGACATATTGGACATACGCTTCACTTACCAGCGGCTCAGTTTCGTGGCGTCGTTCGACCATCACAAATGATGAAGACCATCTAGTCATCCAGATGTCAGGGTCGAGGTTGACCTCCGTGGGTGCGAAGGGGGCTTGCCAACCCGATTTGGTCCAGGAACGTTCTTGGGCAGTGCAGACAGGGTATGGTGGCTGCTCTCAAAGGCCCAGTGGCTCTATCCTTTCTTGCCCGACGACGCCTCTAAGCCTCCGCTACTCTGCTGGCTTCACAGGACTCCGCTCATCTGCGAACTGCAGCCTGCCACACCGCTCTGTCCCCCGCAGCATGCTCCCAGGTGTTGGGGCTGATGCCGAAAGCTTTCACCGTGACTTTCAGCGAGTTTTTAAAGCGCATTTTCTGTCCTCCCACGGAGCGCCTTCCATGTTGCAATTCACCGTAGAAAAGTCTTTTGGACAACCGGTTCTCTGGCTTACGTACTACATGCCCCGCCCAGCGTATCTGCGAGAGCATCAACAACGTGTGGATGCTAGGTAGGTTTGCTCTTCTCAGGACCTCCTTATCTGGAAACTGTTCCTGCCATTTAATGTGAAGGAGCTTCCTGATGCACGTGGTGTGGAAAGGATTCAACTGTCTAGCGTGCCTCCGATACTCTGTTCATGTCTCACTCCATACAGGAGGGTGGTGAGGACTACTGCTTGGTATCCCTTTATCTTAGTTCCTGTTTTGATGCTATTTCTCTACCACACGTCCTTGCGCAGTCTACCAAATACGGCACTGGCCTTCGCTAGTCTGGCATTCACCTCATCATCAATGATGACGTTGTTCGACAGCGTACTACCAAGGTAGGTAAATTTGTCCACAACATTTAGCCGTTGGAAATTGATTGTGATACCTGATTCAGTGTACGCCTTTCCAGGGACATGCTGGTGGACAACTTCTGTCATGTTTGTGCTCATCGTGAGGGAAAAAATTATGCTAGCCTTAGCAAATTTCTCCACACTGCCCTGCATGTCTGTCTCCGAAATTGCACTCAGACCACAGTCATCCGCGAAAAGAAGTTCCTGGACAATTCCCCTTGATATTTTTGCTTTTGCCTGGAGCCGCCGAAGATTGAAGACAGAGTCGTCAGTGCGGTAGTTGATGCCAATGCCCATCTCAGACTCCCCGAACGCGTCCGTCAGCAACGCGGAGAACATAAGACTGAAGAGGGTGGGAGCAAGGACACATCCCTGCTTCACTCCATTTGTAACAGGAATAGGCCTGGGCAGTGGGCACCACACCTCTAACCAAAACTCTTGCGTGCATGCCATCGTGGAGCTGGGGTACTATGGTAATGAACTACTGAGGGCAGCCGTATTTTGACATGATTCGCCAGAGACCATATCTGGAAAATGTGTCAAACGCGTGGTAAAATCGATATAGATGGAATACAGACCAATATTCTGTTCCTGACACTTTTCTTGTAGCTGTCTAGCACTAAACACCATGTCGATAGTCTCACGCCCCTTCCTGAATCCGCACTGGCTTTCTGGCAAGAGTCCTCTCTCAAGATGGTCGGTCAGCCGACTGAACAGTACTCTGGCCAGAATCTTGCCCGCTATGGAGAGCAGAGACATGCCGCGATGATTGTCACAAGACTGGCGGTTTCCCTTTCGCTTTCACAGGTGGACAATTGACGGGTCTTTGAAATCCTGTGGAAATGTCTCATGTTGCCAGATCAGCTCAAATAACTGATGCACTTTCTCTGCCAGAGCTGGGCCGCCCTTCTGATAGACCTCTGCAGGGATGGAGCCTCTGCCTCTTGGAGCCTTACCACTGCTAAGATTTTGAATTGCCCTATGGGTTTCCTCAACAGTCGGTATGAGGCTCAATGAGTGGCTAACTGGAATTTGTGGTAGCCGCTTGATGACTTCGTCGCTCACAATGGAGGGATGCTTTAGGATCATCTCAAAGTGTTCTGCCCATCTGTCTAAAAGTTTATCTCGGTAAGTAATCAAGACCGACCCATCTTCATTGACGAGGGGAGACGATCCAGAAGCGGTAGGACCGTGGATTTCTCTCAGGCTAGAGTGAAAAATCATCATGTCGTTGCTGTCTACAAGTCTCTGAACCTCGTCCGCTTTGCCGCTCAAACATGAGTCACGCAAACGGCACAGCTCCGCCTGGAGACAACCCCAAGTGCTCTTAAACGCATTTCGCTTCGCCGTGTTGTTTGGGCCCGAAAGATGTGCATCATGAGAGCGGCGTTTGGCTTCCAAGAGCCGGTGTATCTCTTCACTACTCTCGTCAATCCAGTCTTTGTGTTTTCTGGTAGTGGTACGAGCTGGCTGGCACCCTGGCTGGCTGTCTGGCTGGCATGTTGGCTGTGTGGCTAAGATGTTGGCTGACTGAAATGGGGGGCGTAGATGCATGTTGATAGTTTTTAGCTGTAAGGCACTAGACTTATGCCTTTCTTCATTTGTAGAAGCTGCAAATACTGTCCACGTGAGAAAAATTCCAGATTTTCAGTGTCCATGACATAGATAGTAGTCGGTAACACTGAAATCAACAATTACAGTATATAACTAGAACGCCTCATGCCGTAAGACCATCACCTATGGTGGGGGCAAATTCAACGAAGTCATTTTTGATGGCCAGCTAATCCCAGTTTCTCAAATGGAACACTGCGTCCAACAAGGCTAGGGTACACCGCCCCGTTCAGATCTTTTTAATAATTCTTTATAATAACATACGATAGAACAGCTTGTGGCGTAAGACGTTCGGCCGCGGTGGAGGCAAATTCGCTGCAATGGAGGCAAATTGAGCGCCGTCATTTTTTATGTCCAGCTAGGCCTAGGTTTTTAAAAAATTATGAACATTGCTCAACGCCTCCGACCACTTTTTGACAGACAAATATATGTATATATATATATATACATATATATAATAATACTTGAATTTTCAACGAGTGATAAACATATAAATAAATGTTTTAAAGTTCTGCTGAAAGCTGTGTCCTGCACATTGCTTAGCGGGGTTCTCTCTTTAATAATGAGAACCTCTGCCATGGAGAGCCTGTTAGTGTCAGAGAACTCGTGGAGAATCTTCGTGTTCTCAACGAGATACTTCTCGTGAGGGATAGCTGGTGTACACTTTCATAGTGTTTCTTAACTGCTCCGTTACTGAGGAGCATGGTCAATATTCGGCTTAGAATTCTCGTACTCAAACCTACATACTTTCCTTTGGAAAGAAGTCTACGATCTCTTTATTACGAGTGATTTCGTAAAGTATGCGCGTTTGATGTAACGCTTCTGATGGCTTAGTAGGATTGTTGACTACAAATATGTTATGACTTCTCGGTGTTTGTACTAAATTACGAGCTTCAGTCGATGGTTAGATAATGTTGTTTGGACATTTCTTCTGATTATGTTGCGTGTAATTTTCTCATCGTCCTCGTAAGCCTTCGACATTTGATTAGAATAGTATATTGTCATACTTGGAGTTTCATCTTTTACTTGTTGGTCCTGAGTTATTTCTCATTTAACGTGCTCTGTTACTTATATACTTGATACTGCTTCCGAAGAATACGCTACAACAGCCTATTTAAAGTGTCATAAGAGATAAGTGCTCTCTCTTTCAATTTATCTAAGCAGCACAATCGTCCTCCATATTAAGTGGCATGCGAAGAAAAGTTTCCTCCATATGAAGTGGCATGCGAAGAAAAGTTTTACATTATCAAGCAGCAAAGCATTACTGCATTTAATAAAATTTCCCGTCGCGTATCCTACCTACCGAATAAGCCTTCAGTAAATCAAAGCTTTTGTACTGAGCGAAAACTGATTCGTCAAAGGAAGACAGCAAGCTGAAAGTAGAAATTTTGTCTCTAGCAAGTGTAAAATCAATGCTTCACCTTTCCTTCGTTGATCATCTACTGAATTTACACATCGTAAACAGAGTGCAAACATATGTTTCGATGTATGGAGACCCCATGCTAGCGCTAAAGGAAGCTGTACATTTCTTCTAGCTTGTTATCTATTTTGCACAGAGCAGTTTTCGCTTGAAGATAAAAACTTAGATGTACTGAAGGGTAGTTCTTGGGCATCTGGAATACGCTGCCTGGAATTTAATTACATTCTATAGGCAATGCTTTGATGCCTGATACTGGAAGATTTTTCCGAATGCCACCTATGGTGGGGGACAATAATTGTGCTGCTTGTGTGAATTGAAACAATTTGAGTCTGTTGTTGCAGCGTATCCTTCAGAAACATTAGTAACAAGGGCATGGTAAATAAAAATGAGTTGCAGTAATTCTTCGCTGTCATTTTCGACAGCGCCGTTACTCTAGTCTATACTATAATTCTGCTTGAGGATCCGTCTGTAGGTGTGTCCTGTCAGGAGTCTGCACGTCACGCTTATCAGTATTAGAGAGGGAAAATCTAACTTGCAAAAAGCTCTGATTTTTGATCGAATGAAGATCAACGATAACTGTTTTGCTTATGATTCTTAAAAAAAATCAGGCAGGTGAAATCAGACTACCTACTAAGAGAGAGGTAACATTAGGTGCAAGGTTGACGGAGTGCGTAACGGTAGACAGAGTTAAGCAGCGGACAATATTGTAGTTAGACGGTGTGAGTTAAGTTAGAAGCGCTGCTTCAGGTCAAACTACTGTTAGTGAAAACAATTACCCGTGGAATTTCCACGGGTCTCGCCAGTTAGTCTTAATCAACATACCATAATTTTCTTTTGTGTAAAATTAACAAGCACTTCTATTAAATTAGTAAACTACAACTACGACTTATCATGATTTAACAGAATAGTCTGAAATTTGTACTGAACAATTTATTTTAATTTATTATGTTTATTAACGTGGTGGACTGTTCGGGCAAAATGAATAACAATTCTGCTTTTGTTTTTAGGTCGAAAATATAAGATTTGCACTAAAGTGACACATATTTTCTCTTATTTAAGCATATCAAAAGATTTTTAAACCTTGCATAAGGTAATTAGGGAATATTTAAGGTAATTCTTGCTAATTTTGTGATTCTAAGTTTATTTACAGTTTTGTCTTTTCAAAATAGCAGTAACGCAATATTATTGCCTTATTATTTGATTGCCATAACCCGTTCAGCACTTCATCGATACCGCTGGTATTAAAAAAATAAAGAACGCTTATCGATATTAGAACGTTGGGAAGCCGTTATCACTTTACTGATACTGCTTCAACGGAAAAATATACCGCTACCCACCTCTGATCACCAGTACTGACCATAGTATGAAATTCAAAAGTTTCAAATCTAGATTTCCCACAAGGCCAATCATCAGCCTTGATGAAGCCAGGAACATTCTGGGAGAGCCACAGCTGAGTGACTTTTGCTTTGTGTCTTGGAGCTAAATCCACAGAACACAGAACTGGTAAAGCACTTAGCCTTATCTTCAAAAAGGTCTCAATGTATACTCGAGCTAAGGCTTTAACCCCTTTGTCCACCAAGCTGTGGCTTTGGCGAAGCTCTCTTCATAGTGAAAATGTTTTCATTCGTGGGATATTTCTGTGACCTCCTCCTTCGTATCTAATCATCAACCGTTTCGATCTTGCTATTCTGATTCCTCTTAAAGCCGGAGTAACAGATGAATGTGGATCTTCGATAAGCTCACATCTTTAGGTTATATTCCTCATTAACCTGGACACTGATCTTGGTGATACTTCCAGCTCTATATCGATAGTTGTCTGCTTCTTCAGCGAATTTATTCTGATTCTGGCGGTAACTGCTTTAACTTTTTGAGAATCCTTACAGTGCGATGAGAACCTGACCGAGGCATCTATCGATGGTCTGATGTTCCTCAAACCTTTTCATGGTGCGATGCACAAAACCTGTTGGTGATACCAAGCGGTTTAAGCAATTTGAAGATGACACTCATGTCCTGCCCTGCCTTGTGAAGATCAACAACAATAACTCTGATCAATTTGGCACTCCATTCCCTCTTACTAATACTGAAATTGCTATTTGGAAACACGAATGTATATGGATTAGACCGTAAACATTAATTTTAACCATACATCTTCTAATCCTAAAGGTTTTATTCGTAAAAAGTTTATTAAAAAATTTGTAGGAGAATTTATGTCTATTCTTGGTATAGTATGCTACATTGGCATTGAAACCCCGAGGCTAGCTTGGCGTTCTGGAAATTTAGACCTGTCAGAATTAGCGAAAACAGCGTTCGACAGCACTCGCCTTAACCTGCCCATGCCTATTTAAATTGATATTCGAATTTTGTAGTTAAAAGATAAGAATTCAGTATATTTAAAATCTTGGACCAGATATGCACATGGACTGTTAATTTTAAGAAAACAGTATTTCATTTTGGGAACTTTGCTCTGAATGTTTCACTCTACGTAGTAACTAAGAACAAGACAAGGACATTGGTCAAGTTCTTTCGCGGTCTGTTTGAAACTGGTAGCCCCAACGTCTTCGGCACTGTAAATTGAAAACCACGCAGCAATGTGCTATGTGTTATTCATAGTAGAACCCTGTCCACGAGCATGAACGCAGAAAGACAGAGTAAACATTCACTTTTAATTTTGAACCTCAGCACTATTGTTGAGTTCGTCAATTCTTTTCCAGGATTTGAATAATGTTAGAATTCATGTCACTGTCTTCTCACATCCATTGTATGCTTTATTACAGACACTGCTAGCGCTCCATACATTGGTCTGATTGAAGTGGTAGAAGGAGAGTTCGTTTGGGATGACGGCACTCCCCTCGACATGGAAGCAGTGGGCATGACTCCCTACGAGGTGGTGAAAAATGATGGAATGCTGTACCCTACACCATACGGTATCTGGAATGCAGTCGTTGATGACGCAACAGCCGGCCAGTGTCTGTGTCAGGGCAACTTCACTATAGCCGTGTGAAACAAAAGTCCTTGCACAGCGCACATTCAACTCTTCTTACATCAGTCCCCTAGCAGTGTATTCCTCATTCTACCCCTCTCTATACAAAAATTGTCACAGTTTCCATGAAGAGGAAAAATAAGATTAAAAATCTTTTTATTATTCAAAACCTCAGCAGCTACTAGACCGGCGACCGGCATATAAAATACACCTTAGCCGCAGCAGAGACACAGTCACTGGAGCGGTGCCCTTGTCGATTAACACGCTCTCCCTCTTCACCACAAGATTCTACCGATAAATTACACTTATGTCTCTGTTCCACCTCATCATCTAATATAGTGCAAAATTCTTCAAAAGAAGCTCCATATAGGCTTGGCTTGCCCTAACGGCCGGAAAGAATCCTTTTCGTCACTTGGGATCGTATGACCGGAGTTAATAGCGGCCCGATTATGCTTGAGATTGCTAAATACCCCAAGTTTGTATTTTGGACTTAGTCACTAGACATACTGCGAGCCCGCTACGCCAACGGTCTGCACTAGCTCTACTTCAGCTCTTTCATAGCAGAACATTTTATATTGCATCGAACAATATCACAAAGTTGATTATCAACGTTTTATTGAAATTTCTAAAACTTGTACGTCAATAAAGTCTCAGCACATCATCGTAACACTTTTTGTCTCAAAACTTCGATGCATTGTCTACAATGTAGGCCTGACAATGTGAATAAGTTCTTCATGTATAGGAAGAATGAGCAAAGAATACAGCAATTAAAGAAAAATATATATGTAAATAATAGGAGTAACAACTACCGTGACCCTTGGAAATTCCACAGTTAATTAGTGTTCAAATAGGGTAATCGAGGTTTAGATAGGGTTACTGAGGTTTAGCTATGGCTACCGAGATTAACTGGGGTTACCGAGGGCTACCGAGGTTTAACTAGGGTTACCAAGGTTTAACTAGGGTTTCCGAGAGTTACCAGGGTTTAACTAGGACTGTCATGGGTTACAGAGGTTTGACCAGGACTGTCAAGGGTTAAATAAAATTATCGAGGGTTAACTTTGGTTATCGAGGGTCAGTTTATGTTAACTTGGGTTATCGAGGGTCAACTTGGGTTAACTTGGGTTATCGAAGGTAAACTTGGGCTAACTTGGGTTATCGTGGGTCAACTTCGGTTATCGAAAGTCAACTAGGGTTATTGAGGGCCAACTTTAATTATCGAGGGTCAACTTGGGTAATCGAGGATCAACTTGGGTTAACCTGGGTTATGGAAGGTCAGCTTAGGTTATCGAGGGCTAACTTGCGTTACGCTATTGGCTATGTTAACCAGTTTTTACCCATTTTAACCCCTGTTAGCCCCTGTGTACCCGTGCTAACCATTGTTAACCCATGTTTACCCATTCTTACCCATGTTCACCCATGTTTACCCATGCTTACCCCTGTTTACCCCTGTGCACCCCTGTTTACACCCGGTAACCCCTATTTACCCCAGTTCAGGCCTGTTAACCCTTATTAACCCATATATATCCATGTTCACCCTTGTTTATGAACGCTTGCCCCAATTTACCCCTGTTTATCCTTGTTCAACTCTGTTTACCTCTGTAACGCTTGTTAACCCTTGTTAACACATGGTTACTCATGGTCACCCATGTTCACCCATGCTTACCCATGTTCACCCATGCTTACCCATGTTTACCCATGTTAACCATTATTAACCCATGTTAACCCTTGTTAACCCTTCTTGACCTTTCTTAACCCTTCTTAACCCGTATTAAATTTTGTTAATCCTCAGTAAGCCTAGATACCCCGGATAAACCTCGTTGACTCTCGATGCTTTCGTTCACCCTTGATAAACCTCGTTGTCCCTAGTTGATGAGTTATAAATCCCCCTAAGCTACACATCCACACACTGCGCTAATAGTGACACTGATATGGGCTGATTGCTAGGGAATCGCGCACGAAGTATAAAAAGTAAAACCAACCTCGTTACTAGAAAACATGTTTTGCAAACGTTTCGGATTACAGAGAATCCATCCTCAGTGCACTGAAAAACACAAATGAAGGTATAGTAATTAACACAAATGCTCTAGGAAAAGAAAAACAGACAAATGAATTGTAAACCTAACTAACCCAAAATACTATAGAAGATTAAAATCAGACCTAATGGATTGTTAACCTAAGGCAGAGTGTGTAACGGAACTGCAGATATTTGAGCATATATGGACGGTTTTTCACGATGTATGTACTGTATATTGATTCCAGCACCCTTAAGTTCTTTGCTATTATTTATGTTATCTATAACTGAAAAGTCTGAAATCCTAAGTGGGTGATCGGCTTCCTGACTATGGTTCCTAATGGAGGATTGAATTGGTTAAGAAAGCACCACTCCCATATGCCCTGAGATCCCAATATGCTGTGCACATCGCATGAACATCTGCAGAACGGTGCTGCCGATGTAAGAGAGCTGGCAGCTCCTCATACGTACTTATAAACAACTGACGATCGCAGGAGACTCAGTACGCCGGTAAAATGATCCTATTGTAATGCTATTACGGTGGAAAAAATTGGATTTACGTGAAATAGGTTGGACAAATTGCAGATGGTATACATTTCTCTAATTTGCGTGAATTATACCCTAAAAATGGCAATTGTCATTTGCAAATATAACTTATATTTAGGGACATTAGCGACAACAGGGTGATGAGAGTTCACATGCTGAAAATTTCTGGAAATAACATTAAAGAGTTTTGTAGTGTAATAATTAATAAGGAAAAAGTTTTTTTTGAGATTTTGAACTTCTGGTTGGAATAGAACATTAGTTGAACAAATGCGATACGCCCTGTGTAGCAAGGTGTAAACGCTGGTAATTTTGTACCTATGAGGTGTTGCACTGAAGCTTAGCAACGACCTTGGTTTTACTTTTTATACTTAGTGACACTGAATATTGCATGAGCAATTTCAGAGCTCTGTGGGGTGTAAACAAGGGTGTGGAGACCAAAGCTTGTGCACCCTTTTACTCCAAAGCCGTAATAAGAGACTCTTGAGCACAGTTCATTTACTACCATAGTGCATGCGTTACGCCATAGACCGCAACAGTACTTGACTCTTAGGTCCAAGTATCCTCTGACGTTGGCGGCCAAAATGGTATAATGGGATTCTCTCCAAAGCTATTTTGAACATGTCCAGAGACGGTCATGCAGGCAAGCAGCTAAGTGCTTCCCCGCTGTATCCAAGATACTTTCTCCGGAAGAAAAATGTTGGGTGCCTTGGAATTTTTTTCTTCAGTATTAGATAGGGGAAAAGAATAGCTCTGCCCTCAGGGGTATATTCTGGCGGGCCCTATCCCTGCCACAATATATTTGGGCATCACGCACCCAAAGTTCCCGAGTGCATTTTCCACAGGAGATGTTGCAGCTTGCCGCAGTTCCTGCTGACGAGGTTAGTTTTGTAAGGTTAGGTAGGCTCTCTACTTTTCCCTTTCTGTTCCGTGAGTGGGCGGTGGATCGAGATAGCCAACCTAGTACGTGGGACACCTCTGGTCTCTCTCGTGTGGAAGGCCACAAAAGGAGCCGTCCACTCGAGTGTCTTTCTATTCTTTGCGCCTTTTTTTCTCGCCAGTAGTAGCGCACTGAGCCAATAGAGTTTTCCCGGCAGGAATGCCGAGATAAAATATTCCTACTGATGAAAAGCGTAATATTGTTTTTTCAGTTTAGCTTCACTCTTGAATCGCCTCGCTGCGTCTAGGGGGGTTAAACACTGAATCTAATAATAATAATATAAATAGCTCATGAGAAAAACCCATTTTTCCGTTACCGACTTCTGGCTGACAGTGTCAGACCTGAGAGTCAAGTACTATTGCGGTCTATGATTACGCCTTTGAAATCTTACGTCACGCCACTGGGGAAATACCAAAGATTCCTCCCTGCAGCAGTCAGTGGCGTGACGCAGTTGTGACGTCACAGTTCTGAAAATTTAACGGCGTAGCGATTAAGCTCAAAACTGACTCAACTATCTTCTGTAAATGAACTGTGTTTACTACAGATAGTTATGTCAGCTCTAAGCGAACACCCTGTTTGCAATTTCAGCCAATGAGCGACCGCTAGACTGACGCCAATTTCAATAAACAAATGAGGCCGCGAGCGATGGCTGGTTGTACTACAGTATACCAGAGAGACTTTTCCGCCAACTCTTTATCATTTATTACCTAAAATTGGAACAACCCATACACTTAAATGTACAAGAAAAGGAAAATAATAGACCATAGATTTGATGTACTGTGTTGCACCTGGATTTCCAGCGCCATAAAAAGAATTGAGGAAATCGTCCGATAATCTTTACACATGTTGAAGCGAATGCTTTTCGTGCAGAATAGAATTATCCGCATGGGCCAAAAAATCTAATATTAGATGATTTTTGTTCACTCAGAATACTTTGCATTACAACAGGTTATAAAGTAGTATATTAGGCATACATGAAAGGCAGAATAAACTTCAATTGAACAATTTTACAAACGTTAATGCAATAAACATTAGCGACACACACTTCGCCTCTCACCCATAGGACGCCATTGTGGAAATTACCCAAGATGCCTTTATCTTGAAGTTACCCAGGTTGCCCCGCTGCGAAACGAATGGCGCTATTGGCAGATTCACTTCTGTGTGACGTTACAGTTCTGCTGGTGCAGGCTCTAATGTCTGACATCACTATCTATAGTAAGTGAACTGTGATCTTGAGCTGCAACCGACGAAGCTTCTGGATCCCTCCCACAGTTCATTTACTAACTACAGATAGTTAAGTCAGCCCTAAAGGAACACCCTTTCGCCCAATCTAGTACTACAGATAGTTAAGTCAGCCCTAGAGGAACACCCTTTCGCCCAATCTAGTCAATCAGCGAGACACCATCTCCGCCAATCAGGGACCGCCGTGACTGGCGTCAATTTCAGCCAATGGGTGACTGCCACGTCACTCTGCTGGTGTAGAAAAATGAGGCGGCTCCTACTGCAGTATACCAGAAAGGCTTTCCCGCCAATTTTTTTGTCACGTACCACCTCATATTGGAACTACCAATACTGGTCATATACTTAATTAAATAAGTAAAGGAAAATAATAGACCATAGATATGATGTATTGTATTGGATCTTCATTTTCAGCGCCATAAAAATAACTGAGAAAATCATCTGAAAATGTTTGCCTAAGTCGAAGCGAATGCTTTGTGCGGAGTAGAATGATTCGCATGGTTTCAAGCGGACAAAATTGAACGATTTTCGTTCACCAAGAAAACTTTTCATTACAACAAGTTATAAAGTAGAATGTTATACACACATGAAAAGCATAATTAACTGCAACTGAACAATTTTACCAACGTTTATGTAATAAACAATCGCGACACACACTTAACCTCTCGCACGCACGACGCCATATTGGAAACTACGAACGATGCCTCTGTCTTGGCGTACCCAGGATGCCCCAAGGAGGTTGTAAACAGTGACGCTATTGACTAATACATTTTTGTGACGTCACCACTGTGACTTCACTTTGCTGCAACTGCAGGTGCTGCCACTCCATTGCTTGACACAGTGTAGTAAATGATCTGTGATCCCTCCTCTCTGTAGAAGCTCCATGGACAGTAGACAACGCACCGTCAAAGAGTGAGGGTATTACTCACCCTAGTGCACAATTGTCAGAGTTAAGCCAAGCGACGCTAGAACTAGCGCGAGTTAGTGTTTTAGTAGCGCAAGCACTAACGCCGCTAGGTTTGAGAATTACTAGCGCCGCTAGGTTTGAGAATTACTAGCGCCGCTAGGTTTGAGAATTACTAGCGCCGCTAGGTTTGAGAAATACTAGCGCCGCTAGGTTTGAGAATTACTAGCGCCGCTAGGTTTGAGAAATACTAGCGCCGCTAGGTTTGAGAATTACTAGCGCCGCTAGGTTTTAGCCAATGTCAAACACTAGTCGCTTGTTTTTGCATTATATAGTATATTACTTATTTCTATGTATCTTCTCGTAATATTGAAAATCAGTAAAACCCTTTTTTATTTCTTCCGTTTGCAATGCAGTACAAATTATATTTTATTTCTATCATGCTCGTCATGTTTCCTTAGGACTAAAATACATGTTTCCAGATTTTCGACTTGTAGTAGATATTATATATGCCGAAAACTAGCGCCAAAATTAGCGCTAGCGCCGCTAGGTTCTGAAATGTGCAGCGCTAGCACCACTAGTATTTTTCAGGTCTAGCGCTGGCGCCGCTAGTTTCTTTCTCTAGAGCGCACAACTCTGGACGTTGTGCTGCCTGCAGAAACACTAGCGTGAATACAGAAGGCTGGCCTTCCTTCCAGTAAATTCCATTTCTTACTCCCGCTGCAGACGATAGTCTTATGTCATGTGTTTTAACTTCCCCGCGTTCGAATGCGTTGCTATGTCTGTGTAAACAACGAAAAAGATCACTGCTTTTTCAGAAACCATTTGCATAAAATTGAAAAGACACAGGACTCTGCACTACTGACACTGGCTAAGCCAGAGAATACGACAATCAACATTTTACCGAAACTTAAATTTTGGTAGACACGCAGTTGTGTTTTCAAGGACAGCACGAAATATTCGATCTTGGTGAAGTGAAAACACAGGACAAAACACTATCGTCTGCAGCGGGCATTAGCTATGGGGCCCGGCAACTCCAGGGGCCCCGTGTAGGTTACCTAAGCCATTAACTAGGCCTTCGGGACGTCTGTCTTTCGTGCCAACTTTGCTTCCTTCGCGATTCCATACTCCTACTTGCTCATGCTTCATTCTGTTCTTCCTCTTCTTTCCCGACTCGCTCCAATGCGCGCTGATCCTGTGTAGGAACACCTTCGTGCATGGGTTCCCCGTTTCTATCGGCATACTGTATTTCCCTTGCTTTTTCCTGTGTGATATCGTTCCGCTCGGGAACGGAGGCTTAAATTTTCTGACTAAAACATAACATAACTTTAGCTATGATATACAACGGCAATGGATATATATGCCGGAAATCAATGAAAATTCTCAGATCTCTGGTATATGGTCTCATATTCACCAAAGTCGTGCGTACAACATTTTATGCCGATGCCACACGCTAGTCAAAAAAAAAGAGTATCGTCATCTTTTCGTCCGATTGTGTTGATGTGCCCATTTAAATAGCACATACTTGGAAAGAATCTTGAGTCATAAATCCCTTCAGCGATAATGAAATGTCCGAAAGTTAACTGACGGCACTTGCGGAGTAAACCGGACTGATGGTAAACATTTTACACCATTTCTTGGCAATCTCAAAGCTATATTTACAAGCGTTCAACATAACGTTCGGACGAAAACAAATAAAAAAGTTAATACTGCCAATCCTAGGCTTTTTTTTACAGTGAAAAACCTTGCAATTTTCTTTTCAACGCCGCTTTGGTTCTTTATTTAATTAGGCTAGTTTCGACACCATATTATAAACAAAATTACGGACGGAAACTCCAAAGAGCTGCAAGAACGGTAACATGAAATTTACACATCCGCATACAGCGCTAATAGTGACACTGAATAATGCATGACCAATTTCAGGGATGAGAAGGGTGTGGAGAGCAAATTTTGCATACTTTCCTCTTCCAATGCCACACGGCGACTGGCTGCAGCGGCCCCTGGGGCGTGTTGCAATCAGACGCTGGTGTTACCCTCATAGTGTTGCTCGTGTAGTAGTGCATGCGACGTGCGATCTCAGCACCCCAACAAAGTGTTGCGGACTTTTCGGCAAGCTTGAGCACATACATTTCTGGCGGAGCCTTATTATGGCTGTATTTTATGATAAAAAGTTAAGAAAACTACACACAGGTGCTTCACATGACAGAAATATTCAAGCAATATACAGCAATCATGCGTTTTGTGATACTAAGTAGAGCATTCTGAGAGCGCATGCCTGCGCCAAGCGAGGCAACGGTAGCGAAAAAATTAAATTGGCTCTGACACTATAATTTTCTTTGTATAAACTTTAAAATCTAATCATTTGTGCCATTTGATAGAAACAACAGCTCGTGCAATTTTCTTGAAGATCCGTTCATAACTTCTTGAGTTATACTGCTAATAAACGTTATGACAAACATGAGTCAAGAATACAAACGAACGAACCGAGCTGCACCAAAATTTAATCGTTTATGTCTTTTAACATTACCAACAACTCCTATAATTTTCATAAAGATCCGTTTATGATTTTTTGAGTTATTGTGCTAGCAAGCATAAAATTAAAATAGTGACAAGCGAATGAACAAACGGATCATTAACAAAATTTGGTCATTTACTCTTTGTTACATACCCAACAACTTATGTTAATTTCATCAAAATCCATCCATAACTTTTTACGTTATGGCATTGAAAAAATGAGGCAGACAAAGATACAAACAAACAGATGGACATATCTTCACCTGAAGTTAATCATCTGTTCCTCCTAACATACCTCACAATCCCTGTGAAGTACGTCCAAATCGGTTAATAACTTTCTGAGTTTTCTAGGTGAGTATCATAGTCAATGTTAGTAAACAAAAGCAGTGTTACCCAGCTGATAACCTTAAAATTTAGAAGGGTTGTCGTCGGTGTCACTCGGTGTTACCCAACCTGTGTCGCATTGGAGGCCGGTGTTGCACATGTGACACCAAGAGCCTGATTGCAACACGCCCCTGACAGCCATACCCGACTCTTGAGCTTCACGGACGAGCCCCTTGGCTCCCTCCTGTCTATTGAAGCTCCTTGACTGGCTTCACCCGTGATTCTTGCAGTATGTTCTGTTGCCTCACGTGCATCGCAGAAAATTGGTCTTATGACGCATGCTTGGAGGGTGTTTGGCTCGATAGAATTGACACGTCGCTGCTTTAATTGCTTTTTCCTCCCTCTTCTGGAGTACTGCTCTGTAGTCTGGGGTTCTGCTGCCGATTGCCATCTGTGTTTGCTTGACAAAGTGGTTCGTNGATGTGCGTTCATGCTGGGTGGTGTTGTGCCCTGTGATCTGGCGCATCGTCGCAGAGTTGGTGGGGTCTGTTTTTTGTATGAAATCTATAACTGCCCCAGTCATCCACTGTCTGAGTTTCTTCCAGATCCATTTGTTCAGGTGAGGTATACTCGGCGGACTGGTGCTCTTCATGAGTTTGCCTTGGTACCGTTACGAAGCCGTACGGGCTAGTATTCCCGTTCGTTTTTTCCATCGTATGTGGATGTTTGGAATGGCCTTGATTGCTCTGTCTTTGCTGGTGCTGGTATTGGCAGCTTTAAACGATCTGTACACAGAGCTAATCTGTGATCTCTGATTTTTTTTTTTTTTTTTGTTTTCTCCACCCGCTGGGCTGGTTGTGTGGGGGTTTGTCAACCTCATGGAGTTTCTCCGTTCCTACGTCGCCAGCCTGGTGTGATTTAACAGTAATAATAATAATATTAATAATAATAATAATAATAATAGCAGAGAATTCTCACTTTTATCTTGTTAAAGATATAGAGATACGAAAGTACTTCCTGGATTATTACCTCCGCCAAGGAGGTTATGTTTTCGTCGTGCTTGTCTGTCTGTTTGTTTATCTGTCTGTCACCAAGACAACTGAAAAAGGTATGAACCGATTTGGACGAAATCTACAGGGATTGTTAGGTATGTTAGGAGAAACACATGATTAACTTTTGGTGAAGATATGTCCATTCGTTTGCTTGTTTGTTTGTGTGCCTATTTTTTCTCAATGCCCTAACTCAAAAAGTTATGGATGGATTTTTTATAAAATTCACATGAGTTTTCAGATATATAACAAAGAATAAATGACCAAATTTTAGTAATAATCCGTTTGTTCGTTCATTCGTTTGTCACTGTTTTTAATTCTATGCTTGTTAGCACAATCTAATACTAAGAATGACCGTCGGGTGTTTATATATTTATATGTTTGGTGTCACGCTCTTAATGAAATAGATAGGCTGAATTTAGCTCAGGTTGGAGGCTCTGGTTGTCCTCTCAAGCTCCATTGAAAGTGATAGGCAGAAAATAGGCCGGGTTGCAGAAGATGGCAAACGTATCTTAAACAGGGACAGATGAAATTCCAACAATGAAGACATCGCAGGCTTAGTC
>LQNS02000231.1:4106958-4136065 GCA_001587735.2 Parhyale hawaiensis
CACTCTTAACGGCTAAAGCCTCAGGGGCTTCCTATATCCGTTTTCTTCTCTCTTCCGCTCCAACTACACTGTCTGACATCTTTAACTCCGCATATCA
Source organism: Parhyale hawaiensis (assembly GCA_001587735.2). Classification (NCBI taxonomy): domain Eukaryota; kingdom Metazoa; phylum Arthropoda; class Malacostraca; order Amphipoda; family Hyalidae; genus Parhyale; species Parhyale hawaiensis. The sequence goes on from LQNS02000231.1 coordinate 4,107,056, forward strand.
GCGGCTATTGATCATAATTTCATGTACTCGTGATCGTCTCTTTCGCTGAGACTCTTCTCCCTCCTTTTTTTCTCTTCTTCTCTTTCCCCAGTCGTTTATATCCTACTCACTTAATGGCGATAGCTCTTAGAAAGCCGGGGCACAAGTTTCGGTGTCTCTTTGAGAATGGGCCTGTTGGTTCGTCTACTGCCGCCTATCTAATCTAATCAAATCTAAGTTCCTCGGGAAGCGCTCGTATAGTGCTAGATCCGAACACCAAAGAGGTTAAACGGGTCACAGGATAGCATCTATGAAACACTGATACCTCATTCTTGACCTGATTGCCATCAAAGTGAGTTGATAAGAGTTTAGTTTTAGCCAAAGGATAAACAGACATACCAGCACCGGGGCTACCGAGGAGAAGGTTAATACCGAAGAATGAACTATTCAGCTCACTCAACCAACGATGTGGATTATTCATCCTAAATCAGTAACTCCCTGGAACGGTGCCTCTGGCAATACTATGCTTTGTTTTTAGCGACAAGCTTGGCTTCAGCTCAGCGAGCTGTCTGATTGTGCTAGAAAACGTGGTCCCGTGAACCTCATCAGATTACCGAACAAAGGTTGTTCCCGATACCGCACAAAAATATTCCTCAAAAGAACATTACATATCAAAACTGCGGTCGAATGCAAGCTAACGCATTAAGTGGCATTCAAATTTGTTGATTAAGCAATGAGGGTCTACGCCGAATTAAGTAAGCATTAGTATATATCCTAATTATTCATCATTGATTGCCTACTGTTGTACTCGTAGACATCTCCAGCAGTAGCGGTGTTCCTCGCCACATCTTCGCTGAGGTGGCACGTGCCTCTGGCTGTGTACGTGAGGGCCTGGCAACGGTCGTCAGAGCGGCACAGGTGGCGACACGCACCTGAAAATTGATCACGAGAAGGTCAGTTCTAAAATATATGACCTCAACCATGACGGGGGCGACAACCTAAGCGACGTATCCTAATCAGAAGGGAGACATGCACATGATATTTTTCATTGCGCCCTGTCAATTCAAGTATAGGATTGATATTGTTTCATAACACTGAAACCTGACAATCGGCGATACGTGTGAGACTGAAGAGAGCGCTTTGGGGGCCCATGAAATTCACCGCGTGCAATTCTTACTGAAATCAGACAGTATATAATTGGCTTGTCTATGCACCAATTGATTACACGCTAATACCCGAGGAGAAACGGATGAAATATAGGATTTAGTAAAATGAATATCATAACTATTTTTTATCACCTGCGAACAAAGTGAGAGAGGTGATAAAGATTTCGTTGACGATTTAAGTATATATATATGTATATAAATATATTACAGTTTCTCGTCCCGTCAACACCCGGAATTATCCAGACAGGGGACTCATCCGTCCACCCTTGTGTTTTAATAGAATAACTACAAAGCATCGAGCCAGGACCCGATCTGGGGACCTAGAGGTTACCACGCCGATACTCTAACCAGTAAGCCACAGCAGCTAAATGCAACGCAAGCACACGAGGTGCTTGTGCTGCCCGCTGCATTCTGGCAAACATATGAAGGCAGAGCCGTACGTATATATGAGGGAGCTCATCCGTCTACCCTGAATAGTTAATAACCTGGAAGATCTTACAGTTTCTTGTCCCGTCAACACCCGGAATTATCCAGACGGGGGCTCATCCGTCCTTAAATATTTGCCAGGATGCAGCGGACAGCACAAGCACCTCGTGTGCTTACGTCGCTTTTAACTGCTGTGGCTTGCTGGTTAGGGTAGTGGCGTGGTAATCTCCAGGTTCCCAGATCGAGTCCTGGCTCGATGCTTTCTATTTATTCTATTAAAACACATGGGTGGACGGATGAGCCCCCTGTCTGAATAATTCCGGGTATTGACGGGACGAGAAACTTTAAGATCTTCCAGGTTATTAACTATTCAGGGTAGACGGATGAGCGCCCTCAAATACACGTACGGCTCTGCCTTAATATGTTTGCCAGAATGCAGCGAGCAGCACAAGCACCTCGTGTGCTTGTGTTGCTTTTAGCTGCTGTGGCTTACTGGTTAGATTATCGGCGTGGTAATCTCTAGGTCCCCAGGTCGAGTCTTGGCTCGATGCCTTGTATTTACATAAATATATGTATATATTTGCTTGTCCGCCCAATAAGTGGTCGAAGGGGGTTGAGCAATGTTCATAATTTTTGTAGGGAGTTTGGTGGGTTGACCTAGATGTGACCCATGCCAAAAACTAAACTTAACTGGCCATAAAATATGACGGCGTTGAATTTTCCTCCACCTCGGCAGTTCCTCTGACGCCACGAGGCCTCCCATTTTTACCTCCGCCAAGGAGGTATGTTTTCGTTGGGTTTGTTTGTCTGATTTTGTTCGTCTCTGTCTGTTTGTCACCAAGATAACTCAAAATTTTATGGACGGATTTTGACGAAATTTACAGCGATTGTTAGGTATGTTAGGAGAAACCGATTACTAACTTTTTGTGAAGATCTGTCCATCCGTTTGTTTGTTGCTTGGCTGCCTCATTTTTCTCAAAGCCCTAACTCAAAAAGTTACGAACGGATTTTTATGAAGTTTACATGATTTGTTAGGTATATCATAAAGAGTAAGTGACCAATATTTTGTGATGATCTGTCTGTTCGTTCGTATGTTTGTTGTTGTGTTTGATTTTATGTTTATTAGTGCAATAACTGAAAAGGTTTAAGTGAATCTTTATGAAACATGCAGGAATTGTTAGTAATGTTAAAAGACATGAATTATTAAATATTGGTGCAGATCGGCTGATTCATTTCTATGTTTGAGTTGTGTTTGTCATAATGTTTGTTACGCAATAACTCAAAAAGTTTGCAATGGATCTTTATGAAATTTGCAGGAGTTGTTAGTAATGTTGGAAGATGTAAATGATTAAATTTTGGTGTAGATCGGTTGGTTCGTTTGTATGTTTGACTTATATTTGTCATAATGTTTGTTAGCAGCATAACTCAAACAGTTATGAAAGAATCTTAAAAAAATTGCCGAAACTGTTGATACTTTTAGAGGGCACAAATGATTAGATTTTGAAGTTGATACAAAAAAAATCGTTGCTTTAGAGCCAGTTTGAATTTTTCCTTACCATTGCCTTACTTGGCCTAGGTATATAAATATGCGCTCTCACAGTGCTCTAGTTTGCTATGTTATTATTAAGAGCGCGAGATGACCCCAACGCCAGCCTTGCTTTCCTATGTTATTATTGAAGAGCTAATCTCTGGGAAGGAATGGGGCTGTGCCCTAACCTCGTTCATCAAAAATGACTTCGTTGAATTTGCCCCCTACCGCGGGTAACGGTCTTATGCCACCGAGGCGTTCTAGATTTTTTAGTTTCTGTTTGCAGTCGCTGTTTTTCACTAAAAATAATTTCCTTAAATTTATGGAAACGACCATCGTCACTTAGCAAGAGATCAGCTGTAATTTGCTAAAGGCGCTTTACAAGAATTTAAGAGTGACATCTATCGCAGTGAAATTTGTAACCAACTCTGTTCAATTGTTAAATAGCCCAAGTATTCAGGAGCAAAGTCAATGCTAGGACATATTTCACTTTAAACTTCAACGAACACATATGGCGAGAAGTAAGAAACAGAAGTGCAAATCATGAAAAATAAAAGAAACAAATATTTTTTTCTTCACCTCATTGTTTTTTCGGTAAAACAAAAGCATGGCCGCTTGCGAGTGGAGAAGGGTCTGTAGAAAGGTTAGGAGACTCTGAAGCGTATACCTCCGCCGCGCGAGGTGATGTTAACAAAAAATTCATATTGGTCCTGAAACCAAGATTTCCTTTTCATCATTACCAAAATTTAGCCATTTGTACGGCTTCACGTCATTAACAGTTTTTTAAATTTTGTTGAATATCCTCTCATACTTTTTTGACTTGCAGTATTCTGATAAACACCATAAACCGCATAGTCAAAGACACAAACGGATAAACCCTCCCTAATAAAAATTTGGTCATTATATTTCGGTCATTTAACATTTCTCATACTTCCTGCAAATTTTGCGAAGATCCTTTCATATTTTTTGAGTTATGTTTTGACAAACATAGAGACAAGCAATAAAACGGGCAGAGAGATCATTAGAAATAATTGTTAGTTGCTCTTCGTATGATTCTCAACAACATTATTGGCTGCAATTCTTTTGAAGATTTGTTGTAACTATCTGAGTTATATCACCAAGAAAAAAAAAAGCAGGGAGACAAACTTGCAAGCGGTTGGATGAATCTTCACTAAACGTTAATCATTTAACCATTCCTGTCAATTTCCTGAAGATCCGTCAGTAGTGTAGAGACTTGCGCCCCGAAGACAGCGATATTTTGAGTTATAATTACTGGCATAATGCTCATTACGATAATTTTACTCGAACTGTATTGCCTGAAAGACCATTTATTTTAACTTGTTCAGCAGCCGCATCCATACACGCACAACATTACAATTTCCAAGAAATATCTCGATATTATCTTTTTCAAAATATTTTACCAAACAACCATCATCATTCATTGTGTAAGTCAACTTCGGTTGAAGAAAGTATGCATTGAATTATTCCGTAACCCTCATAAGAAGAATTCCCTTTGGAGCGTTATGCATAAAATCGTACAGTGTATGATTCATTCCAAATGATTTAATAAATGGCATGATTGATTTTGTTTAAATCCCTGTAAATCACCCATTCATTATCTTTAAAACTTGTTAAAACTCTGCCAGTGTTAAGCTGCTTTTCGGAAATTGCAGCCCTTGGATTAGTTTCTGACCAACGACAAACATGTTTGTGCCAGATAACCGCGTCTGACAAACCTTAGGATAATAGCTATCAAAAACGTCATCGGTTGGTAGAATGAAACTTTAGTAGCATTGGTGTCGCCACTCTGAAGTGAGTACAATGAGTTCAACTCAAATCGATTAACCTAGAGACGGCAAAAAACTCTCTATATATATATTTATACTGTAGCATAAATTGGAATTATTTCCTCCTCAAGCGCAATCAGATTTCGAATAAATTCTCTACCACGTTAAACGGGGTAAAAGCAACGCTTCTATGCATTTTTATTATTTTTACAATTTGAGCCTAATGAGCTTACCGCTGTGTCCACTCATTATTCCAGAATATCTTTTTCACGCTGCTTGGGTGAAGAAAATTACTCAAGACATATATTTATGAAACAACTTTTGTCCACTTTCCTCAAAATCTACGGTATTGAACATTCGATTATGGTAATATCTCGAGAGAAAAACTGGCTCGTTCATCTCTATTTGCGTTTTCTATTCATTTATCTATTAAATTCATAAAAATTCTCTCAAGGTAAATGTGATGATGCTCCCATCATGTTTTTTAAACGAACTAAAATATTCATAAATTCTTACTTGCTTTGGTGTAGAATATTTGATTTGTTTCTTCGTCAACTAGAAGTATCTGTTCAATCTTCATTATATTTAATTTATTTCTCAGAGGAAAACACATTAATTAAATTATTTTTTACAACGACTTTCCCACCTTTCCCTACTTCTCAAAAATCATTCTTAGGGGCCGAGTGGTTAGAACGACGTCTCAATTTTCGTCTCGAGGTTAGGCGCTCGGATCCCAGCCTAGAAGGTAAAGTCGTGATGCTCCGAACTACAGCGTAAACGTTTGTAACTTTCATAGTACACTGCGAAAGCAACACCTTGCGGCATTGGAGCAATAGGCGGGTTTATGCTGGTGAAATATTTGGCGGTCACCCTAATCCATTATCTTTCACGTCTCATCTAACTTGATGTCGCAGGGTCACCGTCGGTCTGCAGCAGATAATTGTGTTTGCAGTGCCACCTCATTTACAGTTTTTTCTTTCATTTTTAAATATTTATCATTATGCCATAACGGAAATAGCTTATAGAGGACCGGCGAGTGAGTCCGGCTGCTCTATGAGCAAGGGCCTGTTGATCCGTCTGCAGGCAACTATCTAATTATTTGTGTTTTTCATTTCTGCATCCATAGTGCTGACTATCCGTGCTTCACCGCAGCTGTACAAGCCTCTGGGCCTGATGTAGCAAGCACTTATTAGCAGGTTGAACCAGAACATGCAAGGTTATTAGCTGGAGTTTGCAGTCAAGGAGACAAAGAGCACGTTCAAGTGGGCGCAGAAATTAAGCATTTGAGGCTAAGCTTTACTGTAATCATATGTTTTACCTTTTACACTTCAAATTATGGTGCAAGCGTTAGAAGGAGCATTACGTTGAGCCGGCTGAAAACTTCATCTTATCGAGCAAGATTGACAACATGCTGGTCTCAATACGAACGGATTAAAGGTCAATATTTGAAGCACAAACGTTCGAGTCCAATCCAGATCACCTGGCTGCAGTTTCAATTAAGTCAAGCCTCGAGTGCTTAATTTCGGGGTCCGTACCCTTAGAGTAACGATTCTGTCTAAGGTTACGGATAAATGAGGAAAGCGTGGGCGTAACTTGGTTCAAATTTCCTTCACTAATTATTAACGTCACATTAAGGGCGTGTTCGATTGGGCTCCGAAATGAAGCACTCAAGGCCTAACTTGTCCGAAACTACAGACAGGTGCGCTGGCTTCGACCCTGTGACCTGAGCTCCAAACTCCAATATTTTTTCTGCAGTCCGCTCCTTTTTGGGAAGTACAAAAGATCAATCTTGCTCAGTAAAATAGTCTCTAGCTCGCTCAAGGTAATCACTTGTTTCTAGCACCAGTAACAAAATTAAAAAGTGATACGGCCAAAGCTTTTAACTGGAGCTGTGGACCAGCTAAACTTCATAGATTTAATTTTGTCTCCCAATCGAACATGTCCTTAGCATCGTGGGGCAGACACTTTCTTAGCTCGGACTGTGCAGTGATGGTTTGTTTAGAAAATTCAACGCCGTTTTTTGCTGGTGAGAGTTAATAAGAAGTGCATCATTGCAAAATATTAGCATATATCCAGTTGTTGAAATAAGTGAAGAACAACAAACATAGAAGGGACAGATAAATAAACGCTTGGAGGAGTATACGGATCTTTATTCTTAATCCTGAACAGGCATAAAATCTTTGCTTGTAAATAATAGTAAATGGCAATTAGAAGCCTTAGCAACGCATCAATTACCTAGGAATATTCAAAATCCAATTTACGCTTCTGAAAAGTTGGAAACGCGACAGTGCAATGCACAGCATACTGAAAATTGCATGAATTTCAGCCCTAGTTCGGGAATGATGGACTCTTAGGCGTTATCAGTTTTCGCTTGCGAGGGATGAGCTTATTTTCACTCGGAAATTCTCAAAGTTTTTTAATACGGAATATGCAATGGTACGATTAGCCTCTCACCCATTGGCAGAGTCCTAAAACTTTTCGTGTTAACAATAAAGCACTCGAGTAAAGGAGAAGAAGATGAATGTCTTTACTTGAGAAATTAGTCCTGTAGTCTGTAGTTTAAAAACAGACAAAAAACTAGGAAATAGTCTGGCATGAGAGGTTTCGGTGAAAATAGATAGTGACGCGATGTAGCACTTTATATAAACTCCAACATTCGAAGGAATCAGCGGTCAGGGAGGGGAGGGGGCAGCCCTGCTGGGCGGCTGCCTCCCTTCCCCCAATATTTTTGACCTTCCGCCGTCCCTGGATGGCACAGCTTACAGAGCTCCCCTCCTCCCTCCACCAGTTCTGCTAAATCTTTCTTGACTTTCCATTGGTTTTCTTATACCTGAGCATAGGGCCTACTGAAGAACTCTTCAGTCGCGCAAATGAACTAATCTTCGGTCTTCATAACAATGAGTCACGATCGCGAATGACACGAATTCCTAATTTTCAGCTGTCCCAATGAAACTTATTGTAATCCACCAATCACAGTCCAGTCTTCTGATCCTGGGTCTATTTTGGATCGACTTTTCTTTGGCGTAGTGCCTACCTACATATGTCTCTTCCCGCTTCATTGCGGTCAGGATAGGTGATGAACCCTAGTCCAATGCAGCATGTATGAGGGCATATCAGTTGATACAGGAGGCATATTAGCTTAGCGTGTGACCATAAACTGAGGTTTTCTGGTTTTGCTTTCAGATCTTCGGAAGTGCACGGCCTTCTTCTTGACCTTTACCCTTATGATGGCACTGATCCACGGGGAATGCTTCCGTTCTTTCTTCGGAGGGTGGCTGGTGTGCTCACAGCCCCACTCGCTTCTGTGATCCGTCAAATGTTACGGCTAGGCTAATTCCCGGATTACTGGGGTGTCGCTCGTATAACGCTTGCTTCGACGTGCTACGTCTCATCTCGGACCTTTGGCTATATACAGAACTCGATCACATCTGTTATATCTAAATATTATGAAAGGATGGTTGCGTTGGGGTGTTTTCTTGAGAAGCAGGGTGTCCTTCCTCCGACACAGTATGGTTTTCGTAAGGGCTGGGGAACTTGTGATGCTCTGTTTCGCATTTCATCGTGCACTGGAGTTGGCACTTGATAGGGGTCAAGAGGCTGTGTTGGTCTAGCTTGACTTCTGTGCTGCTTTCGATCGCGTGAATCACCTGGTGTTGCTTCATAAGCTCAGATTTATGGGTGTAAGTTGTTCAGTTTTTGCGGTTGTTATACAGTTCTTGTCTGGTAGACGCCAATGTGTCGTTATTGATGAGAAGAATAGTGAGGTTTTCGGATGGGGGCAGTGTTCTGGGCCTTTATCGTTCATCGTATATACCTAAATACAGCACACTTGTTTGATCTTGTTTATAATTTTCTTGTTAGTTGCGCTGATGATATTACTTTGATGGTTGTTTACGAGACTCCCGGTAATTGGTTGGAGATTTCATAATCCAGTCAGCGTGATCTGGAGGTGATTGATTCCTGGTGTTCTAGACGGGGGAGAAGATTAAATGCAGGTAAGTCTAAAACTATGCCCGTGTCTATACCATGTGCAGTGAGACCTACTTTCCCTTCACTCATACATAATGTTGTGTCTTTTCCTGTGGTTAATTACCGAATAATATTTCGGTGCCAATATTGATCCTAAGTTGACGTTTGAGGCCCACATCCGTTCAGTTGCCTCACGAGTATCACAGAAAATCGATCTTATGCGACGTGCTCCGAAAATGTTTAGTTTGGTAGAGTTGTTACGTCGCTGCTTTAGTTATTATGTCCTCTCTCTTTTGGAACACTCCTCCTTAGTCTGAGGTTCTGCTGGCAATTGACATATGAGCTTTCTTGGCAGAGTGGTTCATCGATGTGCGTTTAAGTTGGATGGTATTGCGCTTTGTGATATGGTGCATCGTCGCAGATGGTAATATAGTATTGCCGTATTCATCCACTGGCCGGTTTTCTTCCGGAGCCATTTGCTCGGTTGCGGGATACACGACGTATTAGTGTTCTTTATTAATTTCTCCTGGAGCTCGTACTCTCGTTCGTTTGTTCCATCATGAGTAGATACTATGAATGATCTTAATGGCACTGCCTTTGTGGGTGCGGGCATTGACAGCTTTAAACAATTTGTAAACAGAGTGATGAGTTGATCTTTCATCCTCTCTTTCTCCTCTTACTGGGCTGGTTGCGTGGACGGGATAATCGTATGGCGATTCCTCTGTTCTCACCTCACCAGTCTGGTGTATTTTAATAATAATACTAATATTGCCAGACGCAGAAGCACGATGCACTGAAAAATCAACCCTACCGGAGAATATCATATCGTAATTCTAAAAGGGTCTGTTAATATTATTATATGAGCCTTTTTTTTCTTGAACATAAGTTATGCCATTATTTGAGAAAAATATGACAGTGTTTGCTGTTGATACTCACCGTTTCAGGCCAGAGTCGTCAATGTGAGCCATTTGATACTTTCACTGTAAGCGAGTTTTATAAAAACTATACAGTACTCTGAGAGCTCACGCCCCCTCCAAGCAAGACAATGTTAATGAAAAATTTAAATTGGTCCTGGAACTGGGTTTCCTGTTATCATCGCCAAATTTTAATCATCTGTGCCTCTTGAAAGTAATAAAAGCTTCTGTAATTTTCTTGAAGATCCCTCGCTAACTTTTTGAGTTATGTACGTTGTGACAAACATTTTGACAAATATTAGTCAAACAACGAACCGATCATCATCAAAATTTGGTTATTTTAGCCTTTTGTCATATCTAACATTTCCTACATATTTTATGAAAAGTCGCTCATAATTCGTTGAGTTATGTTATTGACAAGCATTTTGACAAACATAGGGACAAATAAACAGAGCAACACAAAAATTCCGTTTTTGCTCTTAGTAAGAAGTCCAAGAATTTTGGAAAATTTCATAAAAATCCGTCCATAACTTTTTGAGTTATGTGCAAAGATAAAAGAGGCAGACTGACAAACAAACAATTAAAGGGTTCTTTACCAACAATTAATCATCTATTACCCTTAACGTCCCTAACAGTCCCTGTTTATTTCGTAAAGATCCCTCTATTACTCCTTAATTTATCTTGGTGAAAGACAAACGCACAAACAGCCATCTAGACAGACCAGCAGCAAAAACTCAACAAAGACATACCTTTCTTAGCAGAGGTAATTAATTTTTCTCAGTTGTTTCGAAGAGCAGGCACAGTTTTTCAAGACAAGACAGAGTAGCGCTCACTTTCATGTACACTTAAATTGGTTAATAACATTCGAAATGCATGAGTTTTACTATTGAAATTTCCGGCACAAAGAATGCTCGATAACGCACGAGTAGCATCACTAGCACTGAAGAAAGTTGCTCTAGTAAAACATACGGAGCAACGGCAAACGATCAACAGTAATTTTCACGAGGATACCAAGGCTACCCCGGCATTGGATGACTTTACGTGTTGGAGGGAAACACTTAAAAATTTACGGCGATGGTAGGACTGCTCATTTACTTAATGTAACGCGCAGTCTGTAGGTATCTTATTGTCCAATATAAAAGGCGAGATGGGAAAAATTTATCTGCTCAATAGCGAAGTGGCCACTGCCTATAAAAAAATCCGTAAATTATGCACCGAAGACGTCTTAATTCAGACCCCCGCAAATTTTCTACAGTTTCATCATAAAGCTGATGCCACAGTCGCGTGCTTAGTATATTGATGAGCAGAAATTTGACAATATTTTAGCAATTTATTGTGAAGCTACACGTAGAAGCTTGGATAACGTTTGTTGTCACTAATTTGTCCCATGAAAGCGTCAAAAGTGAGTAGGAGGACAAAAAAAATTATTGCTGGCCCATGCACTATCGGATGTACTACAGATTTTTTGGAGGCTGTGCAAGCCTTTCCACACGGTCCATCAACCCTTTAAATTAAACTAAACAAAAAAGTTATTAATAGGGTCAACTAAAATTTATCAAATTAATTGAAAATGAGGTTCCAATTTTAGGAGCGAAATACTTTATATATCTATTTATTCTCTGTCAACTCCTAATTTCAGTTCCTCGTGAGCTCTACCGGAACCCAAGAAGCACTTGATATATATGTGTGTGTGTGTGTGCGGTATATATACATATTTTTTAATAATTACCTCCACCAATGAGGTTATGTTTTCTTCGGATTTGTTTCTCTGTCTGTTATTCTGTCGATCTAACTGTCTGTCTGTGACCAAGATAACTAGAAATAAATTAACACCGGATTTTCACTAAGTTTACAGGGATTATTAGGTATGTTAGGAAGAACAGATGATTAACTTTTGGTGAAGATCCGTACATGCGTTTGTTTCTTTGTCTGCTTTTTTTCTCAATGCCAGCACTCAAAAAGTTATAGACGGATTTTTATGAAATTTACATGAGTTGTTAGGTATAATACGAAAAGTAAATGACCAAATTTTTGTAACGATCCGTTCGTTCACTTATTTGCCACTGTTTTTAATTTTATGTTTGTTAGTACAATAACTCAAAAAATAGTAATGAATCTTCATAAAATTTTTAGGAGTTGTTAGGAGTCTAATGTTAACGACAGAAATGATTAAATTTTTGTAGAGCTAGTTCTTTATATGTTTGACTCATGTTTGCCATAATGTTGGATAGCAGTTATCTATAACTGCCCCAGTCATCCACTGTCTGAGTTTCTTCCGGTTCCATTTGTTCGGGTGAGGTAAACTCGGCGTACCGGAGCTCTTCATGAGTTTGCCTTGGAACCGTTAAGATGCCGTACGGGCCAGTGTTCCCGTTCGTTTTTTCCATCGTGTGTGGATGTTTGGAATGGTCTTGATGGCTCTGTCTTTGCTGGTGCGGGTATTGGCAGCTTTGAGCGATCGTTAAACGATCTTTAAACGATCTGTTCTGTGATCTCGGAGCTTTTTTTTTATTCTTTTGTTTTCTTCACCCGCTGGGCTGGTTGCGTGGGGGTTTGTTAACCTCATGGAGTTTCTCCGTTCCTACGTCGCCAGTCTGGTGTGATTTAATAATAATAATATTAATAATAATAATTACCTAAAAACTTATCAACGGATCTTCAAGAAAATTACCTAAACTGCTATCACTAATTGCTATCAAAAGGTACAAATGATTAGATTGTGGACTTGATACAATAAAAATCATGGTTTCAGAGCCAAACTGAATTTTTCTTTACCATTGTCTCGCTGGGTAGAGTTATGCACTCTCAGGGTGCTCTAGTTACTATTGTTTCTAACAGTATGGACACACGTACACAAAAGTTGTATTTCAACGCAATTCTGAATTCGATTGCGCTGCAGCGCTGTAGGCTTCAGCTTGGACATTGCTATGCCACTGAAAAGAATACCTAAGGTATGAGTTGTTTCTTGCAGTTTTTACGGTATAACAAGCAGCAATGGCCAAGCTTTGAGCATACCTCCTACTTCTGAGCTAGTTTACAGTTGCAATGGCGCATTGTTTTAGCGCTACGTTCATGCGCCATGAGTAGTAGTCACGGCAACGTGACAACCGAAGGGAAAAGTTGCTTGACTGAGCCATTTTTTTGCGATAGGGTGCAAATGCTATAAAGCGGGTGCATTGTGCTCAGGTATTTCGAGGCAAACGAACAAACCCATTTCTAGTTAATGTCCTAGCACAGAGTTGCGCACTGGCCGCAAGATGCGAAACAAACAGAAAGAACTCACACAGGCTAGGTGTTGCCACGCTGCTGTACGCGGCCTCCAGTTCCATTTGGCGATCCGGGACGGTGACAAAAGCTTTGAATGGCGACAGCACCAGACGAGGATCTGCCCCGCCTGCCGCATGTGTGGCCACCACGGCCAGCAGCAGCAGCTGCAGGGACATGGCCATTTGAGATGGTGAACTCTTTTTCAGGACCGCAGAAGCTTCTGCAACAGTTTGGCGTCGTTTGATTAGCCATAATTTTAGTGCCCACGGTGTCAACGAACATAGTTGTCGTCCGTTGGCAAGCCAAAATCAAGACAACCTAAGCTCAATAGACTTTATTCGCACGGAATTTGAAACAGGTGTGATGGTTTCGACCCGGCCTGTCGATAATCGGTCATGAACCCTTAATCAATTACGCTTGAGTCTCTCGAAAACTTAATCTTTCTCTGAAAAGTGTGGGTTTACCGTTAGCACATGAGGATCGACTAAGAAGGGCGAAACCAGTGTTTCCATCTGAAGTTGCGGACACGTCAAGTCTTATATGCTTGACTGCGTAGGCCAAGAATTTATTTATGAAGACTTATTGCGTGGATAACACAGTAGAATCTGCTGAATATCACCACCTAGAAAAATTTATGTCAGTAGACTGCCTTAGGACAATCCTGTAGGTGAGAGTTTCAGCACTCCACCTGCGTACATGATTGCCTATCTTCACGAAATCGAATTTTATTCAAAGAATTTGAAGTATGGTACCACTAGTACGTACTGTAAAAACGAAGGCGTAAAATTTATAGGGTGCGCCCATTTTTTTTTTCTGTTGCGCGGACTTGACTATGAAGAAAGCATTTCGCCTGTCTGCAAGACCTCGTCTAGCAATAATTCAAGAAGCTGCATTCCCGTCATGTAAGTCTTGAGCGTGAAACTTAACTCATTATCTGGAGGCAGCCAGGTTGTACAAGAAAATAAGCTCACCCCATAGAATTCACCAGGTTATGCCTCGGGAACAAACTATCCGAGAGCTACACACTGCAACTAATTCATTTCAGTCAAAAATATTGTGGCAATGAAGGATTGAAAACATATGAACTTTATGTATCGTGCCCAATGTAACCGGCTATGGATGGGCCAAGTCAAGGAAAATACTAGTAACATTAGAAATTAAGGACCAAAAGCAGCATCTCAATCAACACTACACTAGTGGGCTGTGCCTTGGTTGAGTAACGACAACATCAATTATATAATAAACACAAGAGTGTGTTAATTTATTTGCAAGTTTATATATTTACTAGAGTACCTGCTCAGTCAAAAACGACAGCGACGATTCTGAAGATCCGCCTTCATTCAACATACTTCCGTTACTATTATGTTTCAGGAGAAAACGCTACAAAAGCCAACTAAAATTTTAATAAGCGATGAGCGCTCTTCATCGCTTCGCCTTTGCTTTGATGATCGGCTATTGCATTTAAATGTTGTGAACTGAGAGCAAACACATGTTCCGATGAATGGAGAGAGTGATAAATATCATATTCCATGGCCGCGATACGAGAACCAGCAAATATCTTCATTGTTTGATGTAGGGAACTGTTTCAAGCAAGAAATGCATTCAGATCAAGGGATAAGGATCCCACTTTCACCATCTTGGGCAACCTGGTCACCGATATTCATGAAAACGCAACTTAACTGCTAAATTTGCAACCTGGCCTATTTTTCGCTTACCTATTTCGTTAAGAAGCGGTCACGAAATAAATAAATAAATAAATACACGAAACGTTTTTTATATTAGCATACTAGAGTACCCGCGTTGTCAAAAGAATGGCAGCGAGGGATCACTTCAGACACATTTTCATTTAACATGCTTTTGTTACTGTTTCTGAAGGATACGCTGCAGCTGGCAACTCAAATTACCTTAAAGATAAGTGCTCTCTTTTTCAATACATCTAAGCAGTACAATCGGCCCCCACCTTATATGTGGCATGCATAAAAGATCTACCATTATCAAGTAGCAAAACATTACTGAAATTAATTTAGTTTTCCGCGGTGTATCCTGAATACAGGAAGGATTAACCTTCAGTACATCCATGTCTCTCTCTTGAAGAGAAGACTGCCGCGTTAAAGAAAGACAGCAAGCTAGAAGAAATAATTGTGTCTCGTGCCCCATGAAAAATCATCGCTTCGTGTGGGCTTCGTTGATCATCTACTGAATTTATACGTAGTGGACGGAGAGAAAACAGCTAAAAGAGGCTACGCAAATATCTTTATTGTTTCCATTTTTAGAAGTGTTTCAAGCAAGAAGGGCATTCAGAAAAGGGACAAGGATACCAGTTTCGCCGTCTTCTGCAGCCTAATAATCGATCTCTATGAAAACGCAACCTACTTACAAAACCTGTAACCTGGCCTATTTTTCCCCTATCTATTTCGTTAACAGAGAGGCGGACATGAAATAAATGAATAAATCTATATTTTCATACGCTTGTACGTACGTACCTACTAAACTTATGTGTCACGTTTTCGATAATAGATAGAGATATGCCCTTGGGAACTTCTAGAGTCGGTTATACAATCTACGTTATCGTCCAGGAGTCAGGTCTAGACATATTCTTTGCCTTAGGCAGAGCATTGATTACATAGTTCAGATGTAACAGTCATACGGAAGATAAATCTTAGCTCGGCTGCGTGAAAGTGTACGTTAAATTTAAAGGTGATACGGGAAATACAAATTGAGTACGTTACATCACATATATATTTTTCTTGCGCACAGGCAAAGTGTTGAATAAACCTTTTAATGTATAAAAACTGGTGATGGTGACCCTGGTAGGCATAAGTGAACGGGGACAAATAGCGCGTGGTCTAAATATGACCAGTTAAATAACATCTGACTTTTGGGAAAGGAAAGAAGACGGTTATAATAATTTAACGAGTCATGGGCAGCTTAGCATGACATAAAAGTTGATACATTCCTTTATTACCATGGAATTTCCAGGGGTACAAACTGAAAGACCCCGACAGCCCGTGAAAGTTTCACGGGTGCAGCTAGTAAACGAATACACAAAGCGTTTTACTCTATTAGGACATTTGTAAATATGTTTCGTGTCACGCTCTAAACGCAAGATGCAAAAGATAGGCCAGGTTGCAGATTCTGTGATTGGATTACGTTTCCAATTAGATCCATGACCATGCTGCAGAAGATGGCGACAGTAGGCTCCTTATTCCTTTATCTGAATGCACTTTCTGCTTGAAACACTTCTTGAAATCTAAACGATAAAGCGCTGCCGTGGAGTCTGACTTTTTATAGTTTTTCCATACATTGAAACATAAATTTGCTCTTAGTTCACGACGTATATATTGAGTAGAAAAACAACGAAGTCCAGACGAAGCGATGGTTTATCCCGTGCAGTAGACAACAATCATATTTTCAAATTTTCTAGCTTGCTGTTTTAATTTGACGAAGCAGTTTTCACTTCAAGATATCTAAAAGTCTGTGAACATTGCTTGTTTACTTATTTATTTAACTAGTGGCCCGTGCCGTCATTATAAATGACAGCAAAATTAAAACTGGGCCAAAAATCCTTCAGTCTTCTGAGCTTCCTCATTTTTCCTATACCTAATACTGAAGAAAAAGATTCCAAGGTACCCAATTTTTTTTTCGCCTTTTTAAATCTGAATTTTCTCCTATCTTATTAGTTCTATTTTTCCCGTATCTAATACTGAAGAAAAAGATTCCAAGGTACCCAACTTTTTTTCGCCTCTTGAAATCTGAATTTTCTCCTATCTTATTCCCATAGAGCGTGACCGGAAAGATATAAATATGTGTAGTTATAAATAAATAAATAAATAAATAAAAACACGACGAGAATCATTATATAGTACTGATAATGTCTTGTTTGCACACAACTTCTTTGCTTTAAGATGAGAAGACATGCGAGCGTTGAAGAGTTAAATCGATTGTATCCATGAGACCGGAGATGAAGCTGTATTGGGCAGACTGAACGTGTGCATTAAATTTAGAGGTGGCAAGAGAAATGCAACTGGACTACATGGCATATGTATTTCCCTTGCTTACAGGCAGGTTGTTGAAAATTCCTATAAGAAGCAGAGAAGCGGGTGATGGTGACCAGCATAGACAAGAGTAGACGATCAAATAGAGTGTGGTCAATGACCAAATGAATAACAACGTTTTTTTTTAAGTAAAACAATGGGTCACAGGCCGTCTAGTATTATACTTCTAGAGAGCCCAGCCGTCAAAAATAACGGCAAAAATATTGTGATTGAGCTTTTTATTGTTCCGGTTCCCAGTATAGGTTTTGCTGTATTACAGGTCTCATCCCTGCAGGCCTGATCTTCCATTAGTGAAACGCAAGCTGTGCAATTATGAGTGTTGCGATAGCAAAATATCTCCCTTGCAAGATAAGGAGTTAATATCAGCTTGGAATTGATCAAGCGTTAAGCTGCACTAAGAAAAATATAGTTCAGTCAAAAGAATTCACTGGAAATTCCCAGGGCTCACCGTATTGTGGATACCAACTGATTGTTGAACCTCCAGCGTCGAAATTTGGCTGCGAAGTAAATCTTCTATACTATAATAAGAGAGCTGTCTATCTGTCAGTCCGTCCGTCCGTCCGTCTGTCCGAAGTCTTATTTTCCCCCTATCTAATACTGAAGAAAAAAATTCCGAGGTACCCAACTTTTTTGTTGCGGAGACGGTATCTTGGATACGGGGAGGCACTTGGGCGCTTGCCTGCATGCCCGTCTTTGGACATGTTTATTTTCAATGGTGCTACGAGTGATGTCATTTATGTCTCATCTATATAGACTATCAACCCTTTTGTTGAGCTGAGATGTTTTAAAATATATATTTTTATGACTTATTCATCAAGAGGGTTGCGTTTGGTGCTCTAGTTCAATATAAAAAGGCGTCTGCTCAGCGTGAAGATTCAACTACTTCGATATCATTCAGCAATGAAAGCCGCGATCCAGAAGCTAATGATCCAGAGGCTGGGGATCTAGAGCCCGGGATCCAGAGGAATATGTGTCACCGGTATTCCAAGCGCTGCAATTGTATGGTATCTCAACTTGTTTTTCACTATATGAATTTTCTCCTATTAAACTCTTAACAACGTGACGGAGAGACGGACCAATATTGGAGCAAGCGACCAACAACTGTGTTTTATTATATAGTGGATAAAACTCGATAAACTTTTTTTTTACTTCATTGCTTGTTTTCTCAGAGAGCCTTCGTTTTAGGATATGAAGAACTAGTGGACCCGTGCGTGAAGAATTCACGCAATAACCTATACGTTTGCCTAATGCCTCTAGGCCCGTGCGGAATCTCCTCTTCTCTTATTTGCTTCTTAATTTTTTTCTTTTCTTCATTGATCCTTTATCGTGCTGTCATCCATAGGTCTTCTATATAGACAGGCTGAAATAACATCTTGAGTAAAACACTTCAACAAACTTAAACAAAATAGCAGCTTATATACAATGAGTCCGCTCCGTAGCCAAGATACCTTTGATACCGTCTTTCCACCTCAAATATCTGTTTCATTTGAGGTGCTCAATTTTTGACCTATGAAGAGAAAACCGCTTCGTCAGAGGAAAACAGTAAGCTAGAAGAAATAATTATCTACTGCCCGTGAAAGCTTATGTTTCGTCGGTTTTGTTGACAATTGCATCAGAGTGAGAAGAATAGCTCATGCAACGAAATCATCTGTGGGAAGAAACTACGGATCAAGAAGCATGAGAGCGCCAACGGAAGCTTCAGATATCTCCAGTGCTACTTCGGCAATGCAAGAAATGCATTCCGAAATAAGGTCGCCCTATACTTTGCCGTAGATTCGATGTATGGAGAAGCTAATACTCGTACAAATCAGACTAAGTCTGCGATGTCTTCATTGTTGGAATTTCATCTGTCCCTGCTTAAGATACGCTTGCCATCTTCTGCAACCCGGCCTATTTTTTGCCTATCACTTTCAATGGAGCTTGAGAGGAGCACCAGAGCCTCCAACCTGGCCTAATTTCCGCCTATCTATTTCGTTAAGAGCGTGACACCAAACATATAAATATATATATATGTATATTTTGGTTCTAGATGGCGTACATATTAACTAACTATATTATTTGCTTCTGATCTAATTCTTCAATATATATATTTATAAACACACGACGGCCATTCTTAGTATTAGATATACTGTGGCAAATTAGTAGAAACATCAAAACAATTAAAACAAAATTAAGTTAAGGGTAACTCATGCTTACCTTTAAGGTTTCTATTCGAAGAGCTCTTTTTCACTGAGCGATTCGAAAAAACGGTGGNTTTTGGAGCTTTCAGTGTTGCCACCAGGCAGGCATGAGGATTGGATATTTGAAATAGTTACATTGACTTTTATAATTAACGTTACTTTACTTCAAATAAGCTCTCAGATTCTACCTTTTTGCGACAATACTGAGAATGGAGTCATGGAGTCCAACCCCGCGTGTCGGCCTCAAGGTTTAGCAAAGAACACCTTATATTTCATTTGAGCGCACTAGCATGGTTTTAATTTTCCCCAACTATATTTGGTTAAAATATATACCTAATTCCAGAACGTTTGCACAAAGCAAAATTTATGACCAAAAATTAGCAGACTGACAATATGCTTCCACTAAACGCTTTCCAAACTACAGCATCGCTGTTTTTTTTTTTTAAACGAAATTATTCAACAACGCACTAAGTAACATGTATCACACACGTGAAAAAACGTTTCTCTTATGCTACACACAGTAATTGCTGATAAGCGCACTAGCGCGCTTCGCTTCACTTCTGCCACTTCGCCCTCGCTCCGGCTCTGCCCCAGACCATAACACCTCGCTTCTTGACTCTCTACACTTTGCTTCGCTACAATTCGCTTCGTTCCTCTTCCTTCTCGTATTCTCGCTAGGAGTATGTTTCATCCGTGTTCACGGTTCTAGCTCCAGCGGCGCCAACCGCGGGTGAGGTCAGGTCCTGGCAGGAAGCAAAGAGCGTAACGGGAGGACTCACGAAAAATTAGCACCAAAAAGTGACGTCATCATCGATGAATTTATGGCTGAGCAGCCTAGGAGCATTTTAACTAATTTCACCAGAAAAATTGTCTTGAATTGCAAAATTTATCTCNGGCCTATTTTCTGCCTATCACTTTCAATGGAGCTTGAGAGGAGCACCAGAGCCTCCAACCTAGGCTAATTTCCGCCTATCTATTTCGTTAAGAGCGTGACACCAAACATATAAATATATTTATAAACACACGACGGTTATTCTTAGTATTAGATTATAGGAGGTCGGAGACCTCCTCTCTCTCTTTGTTCGTCTCTCTGTCTTTTGGAACAATTAGAATAGGTGCCCCTAAGCACGGCTACATAAACAAGAAGTTGGAATGGTTAATACTACTAAAAATATTATTAACAATTCACTTAAAACTTCACTAATTCTATATATCTCGCCTTTTTTCGGTTATTTCTTGTATTGTACTATTAGTCTGCATGTTAACTTTGTTATTTTATCTGTGTCCTGCTTGTTTGCACACAGTTTCTTCGCTCTAAGATAGGAAGAAACTCGAGCGTTGAAGATTTAATGCGGCTGTATCCGCGATACGAAAGCTGAACGATGAACCTGAGCTCGGCTGCATGATACCTCCGCCGAGGAAGTTATGTTTTTGAGGTGTTTGTCTGCCTCTTTGTCTCTTTGCTGTCACCAATATTACTCAAAAAGTTATGAACAGATATTTACGAAACTTACAGGGATTTTTAGTCGTGTTGACTGTAAAATATGATTAACTTTTGGTGAAAATTTGCCCATCTGGTTGTTTGTTTGCCTATTTATTCATAGCGCCATAACTCAAAAAGTCATGGATGGTGTTTCATGAAATTTACATGAATTGTTAGGCATGTTACGAAGAGTAAATGACCAAGTTTTTACGATGATTATTTTGTCTGTTCGTTTGTTTGTCGTGGTGTTTGATTTCATGCTTGTTCGCACAATAACTCAAAAGTTAGTAATAGATCTTTATGAAATTACAGGACTTGTTAGTAATGGCAAAATACATAAATGATTAAACTTAAGTGATGATCGGTTGGTCCATTTCTGTGTTTGACTTATGTTTGTCATAATTTTGTTATCAGCATTACTCAAAAAGCTATGAATGGATCTGCAAGAAAATTACAGAAACTGTTAATACTCTCGAAAGGCACAAATGATTAGATTTTGGTGTTAATACAAAAATATTGGTTTTAGAACCAATTTGAATTTTTCGTTACCGTTGCCTTCCTTGGCGGAGGCATGCGCTCTCAGGGTGCTCTCTAGTTGTACTTTAAATTTAATGGTGATACGAAAAATGCAACGGACTTACGTCGCATATATACGTATTTCTCCTCACGTACAGACGGGTTGTCGAAAATTCCTATAAGAAGCAAAGAAGCGACTGATGACGACCAGTACGAGCAGGAGTGGACGGTCGAATAGCGTGTGGTGAATGACCAACTGCATAATACCTTTTTTGTGAAAGCAAAGACGATCGTGATAATGACCCAACGGGTCACGGGCCGTCTAGTAGATAGTAAGTAGCTAAAACTTGTGAAAATTCGACTTAGCAGAAGCACCTTTCTTCAGCGATATTTCAGACTCGTATCGTCCTGATTTTCCCTCATCCAGTACGGAAGGAAGCTGTGTAAATTTTACCAAACAAAAGTATTATCCTTCAATCATGATGCCCATGGATACGTATTATGCATACGAAGGTTGGAAAATGCCCCAAGTCAGGCAGTGAATCTTTTACCTTAGACCTGCGAGTAGTAGCAGCTGAAACTTGAACCTGACTCCTGCTCTTGATCCCTTCCCAGGTCGTATCGAAGATGTCTCGGTGATGCTGTAATTTTACCCTCTCCAATACTGAAGAAAACGTCACGGTCGTACTAATTAAGTTACTAACTAATGGAGAGGCAAGCGAAATTAAACTATAAATATGGCAATTAAGCGAAACCCTCTTTCCTTCATTTTTTCCTTGTTCTGTTTTTACTATTATGTATTTTTCATTGTTTGGTTTCTACTCAATTTGCGCAGCCTGTGCACAGAGACGAAAAAAAAAAATGCGCGAAGGGAAGGAAGGCTAATCCAGTATTGGTGCTACCATTTTGAAACACTTCAGCCGTCTTCAAAACCTATGATTAAAAAATTCAGTAAACCAACGAGCAACTTTTTTCCTTCAGCAGCCACTAACAAGGACTATGAGTTGTTCGATTTTTTCATGGATTTTTATCAACCAAAATTGCAAGAAAATCCAGGAAGTGCTTCTATGCACAGTAAAGATAACTACAGCAACGGCAATTCGGCACACACACACCTGGCCCTGCTCATCCGCTTCTTAATTCCACCATATAAATCGTGTCCGAGAAAATCTGTGGTAACAACGGTATGGTAACGGCAAAAAATGTAGAGTATGATAATGCTGCAACATTGTCGAGCTGAAAATATTGCCTACAATGAATATATTACTAGAATTAGCTTCAGTAAGTATCTCATCGTATTCCACAAAAGGTGTACTAGCATACTACTTTTATTTTCTTCTTCTCCATATCTGTTCTTACAGACAGAAAGATCAGAAGACGTACATTTAGCTAGATATTTGAAGTAGTTTGAGCCTCACATTCCACTAGACTGGCGAACCATGTCTCTTATAATTTATGAAGATGTTACGCGTTTAAACACATATCGCATTTATAGTTATACATTTGGAACACTTTGAAAAAAGAGAGCCAAAATGCACAGGAGATACGCTAAAATGTGAAAGACGAATCAAGCTTACTTCACTCTGAAGAAAGCCGGATATCGACAGCTACACTGGAAACGTCACTTTCAGCAACTGATGCCACGAACCAATATGTATTTCTCAGCAGCCAATGCAACTAATAAACTCGCACCACGTCTTAATAATATAGCAAGTTGGAGCACTCGTACAGACCTCACGTCAAAGTTGAAACCAGACGAACAGATCAAGAGAGAAATCAGCTCAGTTCTAAATACTAAGCGGACAGTTTTCATGAACAGTTACCACATGGTGTGGCGTCAGAGTTGCAAGAGACTAAGCTGAGTATAAAATTTGAAGGTACCTAGTATTTAATCTCAACTTTTGATTTTTTAATGGTATGGCGAAACGGCGACATCGAACTTGAACGTTTTGGACAGACAGGCGTATGATAGCATGGCAGCTTAAAAGTGAAGTCTACAATGCAACTTTGTTGTGTACTGACGACTTATAATCTGAAGCTGTTACAGAAGCAACATTTTATATATATATATAGATAAAAATGGAAACAATGAAATAGAAACTTCATGAAACTAATCTGTACAAAGGTTCAGCATTCATCACGGAACCATGCGTGTTTAAGCAATCTTAGAAATAAAGTTTTAAACTTCAACATGTTATTGAACTGAAAGTCAGTTGATTGACGTTCTTATCGATTAGAACGAAGGTCACCAAGGTACCGCCCGCCTGCCGGACCCGGCCGGCCCGTGACGGCACATCAGATGCGATAGACCCCGCCAACGGGCGGGCCTAATACTCAATACCGTTTGCCTGAACGTAGGTACACTGTAAAAAAAAACATTCTGGAAATTTAAGGAGAAAACACTGGCAGCAGATAGGTAATTAGAATTACGAACATTTAATACAATTTTGTAATGATGCGGCTAAAAAGCAAAGCCCGTCATTATTAGAAACCCTGCATTCATCGATCGCTCAAGTACATTTTTGTTCACCTGCCCATTAATCAAGCGAATGCGCTAATACTTTAAAAGACAAAATATGTTCAAAATGTGTCGTATTTAATCCATTCTGTCCCTTATTTTCATTTTTTTACAATATTATATATGTACTAGAAGGCTCGCGCTGTCAAAAATGACAGCGAGAATTTGTCTTGATCCTGCTTCATTGACCATGCTTTCCTTCACACAATTGCTAACTTTTACGATCATGCAGATGAGGGTTCAGGGCTTCATAATAGCTGAGCATAGACACTTTTATTTTTTATCTCTAACATGGAAAAAGTTACTTACTTTTGCAGACAGTTCAGCAACACTGAAAATAATTTATTTGCTTTGGAATCATAGATACCCTAGGATATCATACTTGTCCGATAGTTTTTATTTTTTTATTGAAATCTGTTCTATCGAAATTTGCTTTGAAGTTGAAAGAACAGCTGATGCAACAAAATTGCCTGTGGGAAGAAATTACGAATCAAGATGCATGAGAGTGCTAATGGAAGCTTCAGATTTCTTCAGTGCTTTGACTTCAACTTCGGCAATGCAAGAGAAGTGCATTCAAATATAAGGTCGCTCTCTATTTGGCCATAGATTCGGTGTATTGCGAAAGTAATACTCGTACGAATCAGACTGCATGGCAGCGCTGGGAGTAGCTTTATACATCTTCATTATTTTAATTTCAACCGTCGCTGATAAAGATAAGTCTGTCATCATCTGCAATCTGGCCTACTACCTACGAATTAATCTTCAATGAAGCTTGACAGGATGACCATGGACAGCCTCTAACCTGGATAAGTTTCCGCCTATCTGTTTTGTTAAAGCGTGGCGTTAAGTGTGGATAAACAGATGAATAAACAGCCAGAATAATAAATACAACATCGACTAGTAAATAAAATTTACCGTTTCGGGATGAATGAGTCCCATCTTCAGAAAAGAAAATGAATCTACAGCCTATAAATAAAACTTTCCTTTTTTCCATAAATACAGTAAGATGTAGTCGGGAGGAGGTCTAAAAAACAAATGAGCAGCTCTACGTGGAAGGACAAGAGGTCAGCTCCTGTACAGTCGGCTAATGTAGGGCTAATTGAGGATTGTGTGAAGCGGTACAGCTGAGGTCATAATGTTAAGGCTGGGTTTTGTTCTGTGGATATAGAGGGACTCTAATGTTGTCAGTTCGATTGAATTAAAAGAGTCTATGATTGAGAAGTCATTCCTGCTGATGGGATGCTTGTTTTGCTCAGCATGTAGGCGGGGAGCTGAATATGAGGGTTTTGCAAGTGGTAAACCGGTGCGACTAGATACACCTAAATACTGATCAGTCAATACGGGCTTTGAAATATTGTCCAGCTCTCCCGATGTACGAGGCATTTCATCATGTGCTGTGCAACAGTGCGCATTTGTGCACCTAAAACGGTTTTAATACCTGACAACGGTGGTGTGGGAGGTTTGTCTCCAAATTTGAAATGGGACCCTGTGATATATATGTGTTTTTGTACGAAAATTTGATGTTGATATTTTATATTTAAAGACAAACCTCCCACGAGCTCTTTCCCACTCAAATTATACTCATATTATATATATTATATAGGCCTCATGCTGTGACCCACACATTGCTCCGAGTGTCTTTCCCGAAGATGTTGCCGCTAACCGCAGTTCCTGCTGACGCAAGAAGTTAATACAGTAGATTTAGATTGGTCCTCCATACTTCGCCCCTCTTTTCCTCAATTAGCCCCACATCAGCCAACTGTACAGGAGCTGACCTCCGATCCTTCCACGTAGCTCTGCTCATTCGATTTTTAGACCTCCTCCCGACCACATCATTGCTCCCCTTACTGTCTTTATAGAATAATGGAAACTTCTATTTATAGGCTGTAAATTCATTTTTCTTTTCCGAAGATGGGATTGATTCATCCCGAGATGTTAAATTTTATTTCTTGTTGTTATTATTTTGATATTTTAGTTTGAGTCCCTTTAAACAAATAGATAAATACACATCGGTCTTTATTTTATGGTAGATGTACCTATATACAGATAAAAACAATCCTGCGTGTGTCTATAGTACTCTAGTCTAAAGACCATGTTTATATAGTTGGTTCGTACTCTCGTGAAATTAAATCGATACCTGTGTTTTGAATTCAGTGAATATAAGACAAACGTTTCTACGCTATTTCTTTAAGTAGTCGTAAATATAACAGCTCGGATGTCTTGTTTGTCAATTCTTGCATAACTACCTCCGCCAAGGAGGTTATGTTTTCGTCGGGTTTGTCTGTCTGTTTGCTGTTTGTCTCTTTGTCTGTCTGTCACCAAGATAACTCAAAAAGGTATGGACGGATTTTGACGAAATGTACTGGGATTATTATGTATGTTATGAGGAACAGATGATTACCTTTTGGTGAAGATCCATCCATCTGTTTGTTTGTTTGTCTGCCTCATTTTCTCAATATCATAACTCAAAAAGTTATAGACTGATTTTTATGTAATTCACTTGAGTTGTTAGGTATGCAACGAAGAGTAAATGACCAAATCTTGGTAATGATCCGTTTGCTGTTTCGTTCGTTTCTCACTGTTTTTAATTTTAAGCTTGTTAGCACACTAACTCAGAAAACAATCAATGGACCTTTATGAAATTTATTGGGGTTGTCAGTAATGTTAAAAGACACAAATGAATAAATTTTGGTGCAGATCGGTTCGTTCGTTTGTATGTTTGACTCATGTTTGTTATAACGTTTGTTAGCAGCATTATTCAAAAAGTTATAAACGGATCTCCAAGAAAATGTCACAAGCTGTTATTATTATCAAAAGGCACAAATGATCAAATGTTGGAGCTGATACATAGAAAATCATGGTTTCAGAGCCAATATGAATATTTTGCTACCGTTGTCTCGCTTGGCGGAGGTATGCGCTCTCAGAGTGCCCTATAGTTTATTAAAGAATGATAGTAACACTGACAGTTATGGATCATGAAGTACATGAAACATAAAGGAGTAGTTTAAAGAAATGTAGTGAGTTTGCAAATAAACTAATGTTGTTGAAGTTTCTAGTTTGCAAAGTGAATAACATGACAATTTGTGTGGTACCGCCATTCAATACCACACGAACACGGCGCAAATATAATCGGAAGACTAGGCGAAATGACGGAACTAATATACGGTATACACGGCGCATTTCAATAAGAATATGAGTTTTCCTCGTTAATCATCTTTCGGATTTTTTATAGTGTATGGAACACGAGACGTTGTGGTACTTGTATTGCTCATAATGAACAGAATGGGGTCGACGGCGAGCCCTAGTATTTTTTTCAGTTTTCTGGTTCACTGTAATGAAAGTTTGATGACCCCTATAATAGAAAAAGGTAATTTTTTTTCTTGCATTTGATGTTTACCTTTGCAAAAGATGTTTACTGTAGTTTGCATATTGAAGTACAGAGTGCTTTTCTACTCACGTATTTATACCGACGCAGGAGCTCGTGCACGTGGTTCGCCACGCTTCAATCCTGTAATGCCCACGGTAATGTCTACGAATAACCCACTTCGCTATTTTTCCTCATGCAGAGGCTATATAGACTTCAGATTGCGGAGTAATACACCTTACCGTTCGACTTATTGACTTCTCCAGTGCAATAAAGTGATCACTGCGAGTCAACTGTGTTGCGTTAAGTGATAGGTAGGAGCATAATATTATAGACTGGCTGATAGTCAAGCGAAAAGGTAAAGTTAGCTTTGACTGCACCCTCCACTAGGAACCTCACACAGACTGGTTTGTTGGGCGCTGGGCAGACACTATATACAGCAAGCGTAAAATTTGCGCAATATTGCTTTTCCATATCATTCTCAAAGAACGTGAAGATAAGGGCACATTTGAAAAATGATGTGTAAACCAGTTTTGTGCGCTTGTTTGACTATCATATTGTCTGAAGATATATTTCTGAGAGCAAGGAATGCAACGGAAGTGAGTACTTCTATCTAACCTTCTGCAACATGCGGTTAGGTCGCATATGAATCGAGCAGTGACATAAAACTTTTGAGGTTGGGCTTGTCGGAGTCTTCAGACAAAATATTAATGTCCTAGCTTCGACTTGTCGATCCACGTTTCAGGCATTGACAGTTAATAAGTTCCCTGTGAGACTTTTATGAATTTAGTCCTACTCCCTAAAAGAAAAGAAAGAATGCAATCGTCTCAGCACCTGTAACACTATTCAAAGTGACAATGCTAATGTTTCTGTCTGTATTTCCAGACAAGTCAAATCGGCTTGGATTAGATCGACTTTGACGGCCGATCGAACGTGTCCTTACTCTGGATTCAATTAGAGCCAATGGTCACCATATCCTTTCTGAGAGCTCTTTCCCACTTAAATATAATAATATTATATGGGCCTCTTGCAGTGACCCACCAGTTGCTCTGAGTGTCATTTCCGAAGGAGATGTTGCCGCTGACCGCAGTTCCTGCTGACGAAAGTCGTTTATAGATTTAGATAGGTCCTCCATACTTCACCGCTCTTTCCCTCTACCAGTAATTGCTCTTTCTTCTACTTCTACCACTACTACTATCACCTTTTTTAGAATGAGCTACAAAGCTACACTTTACTCTCTGCAATATAATTACTCGCCATCTATGCACTTCTCAACTGCCTGTGCCAAGCTGCATTGGAGGCATCATGCAACGCTCCCTTCATTTCAATACCAATTTACTGCCACGGTATCAAGCATTCACTTCTTGCGAGAACATACTTTGCATTATCAACTACAACAGCATCTTTAGGTTCGAGTCACATTTATTAAACGTATTATTTATCAACTAGTGGACCCGTGCGTGAAGAATTCACGCAATAACCTATACGTTTGCCTAATGCCTCTAGGCCGGTGCGGAATCTCCTCTTCTGTTATTTGCTTCTTAATTTTCTTCTTTTCTTCATTGATCCTTTGTCGTGCTGTCATCCTTAGGTCTTCTGTATAGACAGGCAGAAGTAGTAACATCTTGAGTAAAACACTTCAACAAACTTAAACAAAATAGCAGCTTATATACAATGTGTTCGCCCCGTAGCAAAGATACCCTTGATACCGTCTTTCCACTTCAAATAATGTTTCAGTTGAGGTGCTCAAATTTTGACCTATGAAGAGAAAACTGCTTCGTCAGAGGAAAACAGTAAGCTAGAAGAAATAATTGTCTACTGCCCGTGAAAACTTATGTTTCGTCAGTTTCGTTGACAA
>LQNS02000231.1:4152379-4170147 GCA_001587735.2 Parhyale hawaiensis
ATAGTGTTTTCAGAGTATGCATCAGAGTGCAACACCATCACTGAGCATCACCCTTCGCCCCTCCCACTGTGGCCTGTGACCTGCCACGCCATTGGCTGCCTTGAGACTGTTCTTGCTGAAAGGTTCAGGAAAAAAAAATTCGCGGCCGGGGCGCAAGTCCCGGTAGATCTTTGGGAATGAGCCTGCCACCTATCTAAACTAATATTGTATATTCAATACAATTATATTCATAGATTTTCGTGCCCTTCCCGCATGATCGAAGATAAGCAAAAATGAAACCTTCCAATGAATTAACGTACAGACGTTGATTAAATGTGCACTGATCAGAACACTCGGTTCAGGCTGTGCAAATATCCCCATACAGCGCATAGACAGACAGCTACCTCACACTTGCAAGAAGACGTAATGTTTGTGACGTACTTGCCAGAGTTTGAGTTATAGGTAGTGATACAGATAGGCATCTCTCATCTAGTGCGTCGGCTCTGCAACATATGTACTACTGTTTCTTCTTTTAGGTGAAGTGTTCCACAATCGAGAGCCCGGGCAATGTCTCCCTCTTTTGTAGATTCTATTGCTTTCTTCCACTCTCTTTGGAACCTTCTTTCAAAAAAATTGGCTTCGCCATAGCTCTCAAACTGCTGGAAATGTTGACCATCTCTAATGTATTAAGTACGCCAGAAACAGGAGCTATATAATAATCACACTTCCTTGCACGGATTTTCAAACACTTGCTGTCAGTGCGGAACGCGCGATCGTGAAGTAGGTGTTTGGCTATCGCTATTTCGCGAGTGAATATTTGGCGCTTTGGTAGCGATAGAAAAATAATTATTGTTTTGCAAGCCAACATCTTAGACCCCTGGATCACAGGATTAACGGTAAAAAAAGTTTGCGATTGCGAAATAATTAGAATATGGTCATTTTCCGGGAACAAAATCTGATCGCCCGATCGTGAAATCGCAGAAATCCTGGCCCTGGTTGCTGTCTTACAAGCAGCCGAGACCAGGGAGTTCTACCCCACCTGTCCCTCGGAGAAGTTCCAACAGAAGCTCGGTCAGCTTCGTTCCCGTGCTCAGTCTTCAGCGAGCGAGTGCGGCTGTTGGCGGAGGTGCAGACATAGCGCGCGTGTGTGTGGCGTTGCTGGCGACGTACTCGAGGGATGTTGTCGTCGGTCGTGATTGTGGTACCAAATGTCAAGTAAAACTATCAAAGAAACCTGAGATTGTGCGAGACAAAGCCGAGCCTTCTAGGACATTCCTAAAACCTGGCGAGTCTCCCGAATATGAATTTCAGATCTCTTTTCACTTAATTAAGTTGTCAGCTTGTACAAATGTAAAATGCCTGGAGATGACAATGTAAAAAAAGTAGAACTTCGCAGTAGGCATGGAAATAATACTGAACTACTTTTGAGTGCGATGGTGAGCGCATACATATACATACGTTGAATCAGCAATTTGAAAATGGTGACAAAAAATATAGAAAATTTTGCCAACACTGTGTTATTGCGAGATAAAATTTTTTTGACTGCATGGTAATAAGTAATTTATTTTATACGTCCATCAAATTTAGTGAGAACTTTGTATGAAATAAGAAGTTCATAGCAGACGAGTGAAGTTATTTCTCATACACAAAATGCCTCTTTACTAGAATTAACTGTGGACCCTGCTATGCGTACGACTCACGACTCGAATAGATTAATTCTAAAACAGAGACTTTCATAAGATTCATGACAAAAAGACTCGTTACTGTGACTCACTACCTTTTAATTAATGACTGTCCGAGAATGAAGAACCGACGTGCTTGCGGGTTTCACAGCCCGTGACCCACCTCAGCGGGCTATGTGCGTCAATCTGTATAATAGATTTGAACCATATACAGCAGGCATTGCTTGGATACTTCAAATGAAGCCATTCCTGTAAGAAGGACGTTTTCCTCTATACTTATACAATGGATATTTTAGGTGGGTTTTCTTGCATGCGTCTAATAATGCTAGTGTGCCTCAAGAGTCACATCGCTAATGAGCACGCTCCTGATGTCGCTGCCAGGGCTGCCTACAGGATTTTTAAGAATAAATCATGATCTTGAAAAATTCGATACCTCGGCAGCCGTGGGTGCGGACGGACAGATAGACAGAAGCGTTCAAAACTCTACTTCCAATCGGCTGCTCCGCAGGACTCAATGATACGCGTACAGATGAAGCCGGCACTACTTCCCACACTTCGTGTTGACAACATTCTAATTCGAGCAACATTTTTGTGACCACTAATTAATCATTAATTGCGAAGGGTACAGGAACGATATAATTTTGAGCAACGAAGTGGTGCACCGCTCTATAGGTACTGAACATTGTGAAAGAATTGTAAAGTTAGTACCTCCGCCAAGGAGGTTATGTTTTCGTCGTGTTTGTCTCTCTGTCTGTCTCTTTGTCTGTCTGTCACCAAGAAAACTCAAAAAATTATGAACCGATTTGGACGAAATTTACAGGGATTGTTAGGTATGATAGGAGGAACAGATGATTAATTTTTGGTGAAGATATGTCCATCCGTTTGTTCGTTTGTCTGCTTCATTTTTCTCAATGCCATAACTCAAAAAGTTATTGATGAATTTTTATGAAATTAACATGAGTTGTTCGGTATATAGCGAAGAGTAGATGACCAACTGTTGGTAATGATCCGTTTGTTCGTTTGTCACCGTTTTTCATTTTATGCTTGTTATCACAATAAGTAAAAAAAATTCGATGGATCTTTATGAAATTCAATGTAGTTATTAGTATTATCAAAAGACATAAATGAATAAATTTTGGTGCAGACCGGTTTGTTCGTTTGTATGTTTGACTCATGTTTGTCTTAACGTTTGTTAGCAGTATAACTCAAAAGGTTATGAACGGATCTTCAAGAAAATTGCACAAGCTGTTATTACTATCAAAAGGCACAACTGATTAGATTTTGGAGTTTATGCAAAGAAAATTATGGTTTCAGAGCCAATTTGAATATTTTGCTACCGTTGCCTCGCTTGGCGGAGGTATGCGCTCTCAGAGTGCTCTAGTTGGTGATATTTTCGCCAGCGGACAGGCACCGGAAAGGAAAAAGAACGTTCTGCTAAAGCATTGGAGAGAATTTTGCAAAGATTATACAACTGACGATACATGAATGTTTACACCGTATCTATCCACTGTTGTTCGACTGCGAATTACTGACTTTCTAGGAAATCTTTGAGTTTATCGTACCTATTTTATGAAGATACCCGTATACGTTTCGGGATTAAGTTCCCATCTCCAGAACTAAAAACAAGGATGAAGACGTGTTCAGTCTTTCGAGTTCTCAAGATGGGAACTTAATCTCTAAACGTTAACGTTCTTTATGTCGACACTTTTGTTCATCTGATTAGTGTCTCTTAGTTCAATACTAGTATATTATACAAAGGCTGCAGGTCTGCACCAACACCATCGTGAGTATCTAGTGGTAAGAGAATTTAAAGTTAGCTAAGTGAAATTGCCGCAGTTTCTAAAGCTTTGTTATACTAGACTCGACTCACTAAACGTATAGCTATTCAGCGGAGGTGGTATGCACAGGATCTACAATCTTAGTTCTATCTTACCACGGATACCCAAGAAATTCCACGTGACGTTATGGGGAATATGTCAACATA
Organism: Parhyale hawaiensis; assembly: GCA_001587735.2. NCBI lineage: Eukaryota > Metazoa > Arthropoda > Malacostraca > Amphipoda > Hyalidae > Parhyale > Parhyale hawaiensis. The sequence continues at coordinate 4,156,025 of LQNS02000231.1, forward strand.
CAGGATGGAATTAAATAGTAGTTTTTAAATAATAATGTCAACCATAATTTCCGATTTTATAAAGATGCAAGGATTGTCTTCACTTACAATATAATTGTTGTTTGGAAATCAATATTATTCATGGAGCATTTGTAGAGAATCTTTTACAATTTTAAAAGTGTCCACTATGTAATAAAACACAGTTGTTGGTCGCTTGCTTGCTCCAATGTTGGTCCGTCTCTCCGTCACGTTGTTAAGAGTGTAATAGGAGAAAATTCATGTACTGAAAAACAAGTTGAGATACCATACAATTTCAGCGTTTGGAGTACCGGTAACAAATATAGCTTCTGAAATATTATGGTCAAAAGTAGAAATACTGCATTTTCTGAATCTCGCTTCCGCTTCGAAACTAGCTTGGTACTTTTTGATATAACGATGATGATTTTTCTTCTGAGCGTGGGAGATGAAAAGCGGTATCTTTAATCGGATTTTCGATCCTGCGGGGCCATAGCCAAGATATGCCGCATTTTTTTGGCTGAATTTCTTCTTAGTAGTTAGAGAAGCTCAGTCTTGGTTGGAGTTTCGTTTCTTTAGTGCATTATCACATTCGCTTATGGTTTCTTTAGCTGAATCTCTTCGATGCAGTTGAAAAGAGTTCGCGCTGAGAAGACGCCTCTTTATTTTGAATTCATTTACATTGCAGCCAAATTTCGACGCTTGAGGTTCACCTCTCGCTTGGTTTCCAGGTTACCGTAAGACCCGATTATTTTCGGTGAATTTTGACAGAACTATATTTTCTTAGTGCAGCTCAACGTTTGGCCAATTCCAAACTGATATTCAGGCTTTAATATCTTGCAGGAGGGATACTTTGCTATGGCAAAACTAATCGCTGTAAAGCTTGCAATTCATTAATGGAAGATCAGGCCTGCAGGGATGAGAACTATATGCCAGCAATACCTATAGTTAAAACCGGAAAAATAAAAAGCGTAATCACAAAATTACCGCCGTCAGTTTTTACGGCTGGTCAATCTAGTGAATAAATATATAAAAGTTCATCAGTTATGCACCTCGTTATGATATCATCTGCTCTGTGCAGCTTGACCGTGTTACGCGGGGCAGTTCTGAAGTTTCACATGCAGATGCAACCTGAAGAAAATTTTACGTTGACTTTTTATTACTTCGTTTCCAATGCCATCAGCAATTTTTCTCAATTTTACGCTTTGCCAGTAGAAACTTCGCCTCTGCTTTTGATTTTTCTCAAACAAAACACCTATTACCACTGATAAGAACTGGTCCTATAGTGCTATTATCAGAAACTAAACGAAACTTGCCCAGATTTAAAACACTCAAGAACTGTATAGAGACGCCGGAATCAGGGAAGGAAAGACCACAGTTTTGCTTTGGAGTAGTTCCAAACTGATAGTAGAATCTAGAATAAGCGATCTTACTTTTGTATCATGGCCGCTAGAGTCATTTAAGGTTCTTCTGGTGGTCCCGCAGAATTTGGAAAAGATATGAATAAGACCAATGTTTGTCCTATATTTGTTGACACTTTTCATCAAATTAGTGAATGGCATTCTGATCACACCGCTTACACTTGTAGTAAAAACGAGCTGGTCTTCAAAGACGATTAACCCTTTCTTTCATAAATAAATATGCATGTAGATAGGTTAGTTAACCAATCATTTCAAAATTTATTATGAAGGTCACGAACCCTAATTAGTTTCAGGGATAATAGGATGACTAACTTAAAAAAACACGTTTGTCTAGTTATGCAGAAGTTAGTGACAAAAAGGTGAATACAGGTTAAATGAAGTATATGACATTGACCTGGGGGTTAATCAAATTAGTGCACTGTTAATTAGAGAAAAAATTATTGCAAGCAAGAGTCGCACGGACGCGCGACTGTTTGCTTTCGGCCGCAGATATTGCCTCATGCATGCTTTGTTGCCAAATTTATAGGCGCGCTCCGCCCGTTGGGAGGAACTTGATGTATTCGGACGCTCCGATGTGACTTTATTGCCTCCCACGCTCTATTTTTTGGCACTCAGGCATCTGCTGTCGTGATTGTATCCTGCCAAGAGCTGCCGGGCGCCGCGCCCGCCCTGTTGCTGTGCAGTGCAACATCTCTAATATAAATCATTCATTGTAACTATGCTACCAACATACATGTGCATTAGCATTGAGGGTAGACTTTTGTTTTAGCACTCGTGCACTGGCTCAACTATATTCAATACAGTGTGATATCTTTATATGGATGGTAAACAAGGGCGAAATTTGTGCAAAACCCACCCTATCGATGTTTACATTTTTTTAGGAGGATGCTTTCCGGCCACCCGATACGTGCAACCATACCCCACTGCTGGATTTCTTGAAGTAGTCTGCATTTGAAATGAGAAGCAAGAGTGAGTTATCTCAGTGCCCGTAGCCCTGGCACCTGGAGTGCTCTATGTATGTGTTCCTAAAAATGTCCACAAAATTTAAGTACCCCATTTACCGAAAACAAAGCCTGCATGCGTGGAAGGATTGATGGCGCTGAGCATTATAATAAGAAGTAGATTACCCAGCCGTCAAAAACGACGGCAGTGATTTTGTGATGAGCCTTTTTTAATTATATATTTCTTGATTGGGGTACGGACTTTGCGGTAAAAAAAATTCCCATACCGCTTGGTCTCCCTTCCATTGAAGCAATGAATTTGGGAATGCAACATTTCCCTCCTGTAAGTAAGATCTCTAACTATTTTGAGGGTCAAGTACCACCAAGATATTATAGCTCAAGTAAAATAATTCCTGTTAATTCTCAGTGTCTGATGTATCCTGTGACCCCACCAGAATCAAATTTGGCTGCATTAAAACTATGAAATTATTTTTACCTCAGCTCAGTGGGAAGTTTTAGTTGCACCGAAAACGGAAATTTTATTCAAGATCGCTTCTCGTCATACACTGCTCAGGATGGCGTCAAATAAAGCCTGACTATTTTTCTTAAAGAAACGGCTTTAGACAGTGCATTGTTTCAAGCATATTACTGGTAACTACATTTACATATTTAATTTGAGACCCAAATTTCCTGTTATCTCTTCTCTTTGTTCTTCAGCATATGAATTTTCTCCTATCTCAATCTTTAAGAATGTGTTTCCTGCTCTAAATCTTTAAGGACGCGATGGAGATAGCGCCAACCAACCAGCCTGCAAGAAATGTAACAAGCAAGCGCACGAGCGAACAACCAACAAACTTCGTTTGATTACCGCAGCCAAGGAGGATACATTTTTTATTGCAGTTTGTGTGTCGGTCTTGATGTCTGTCTCTCACCATAACTCAAAAAGGAATGGAAGGGTCTTCACGAAATGTACATGACCTGTTAGGTATGTTAGGAGAAACCGATGATTAACATCTGGTGAATATCTGTTCAACCGTTTGCTTGTCTACTTGATTTTTACTTGGCAACGTAGCTCAGAAAATTATTGGCGGATTTTCATGAAATTTTGCAGATGTTAGGAGTGTTATCAGGTGCACATGACCAAAATTTCTAGTGATAATCTGTTATGCCGTTTGCCTTACTGGTTATCGGCCACACAACCCGTAAAGTTATAAGCGTATTTTATGAACTATACAGGATATGTTAGGATAGCTAAGAGGCACAAGTGACCAGTTTCTGATGATTTTCTTACTCATTTTTTTTTGTCTGTGTGTTCGTCCTTTTGTTTGCCAGAACATGACGCAAGAGAATTTGATGAGTAAAATGGCTTCAGGACCAATCTGAATTTTTCGTTAACGTTGCACTGCTTTGTGGAGGTATGCTCTCTCAAAGATATCTCTAGCTCTATAATGGAATAGCTGGAATCTGGGGAAGTAATTTCAGAGTACATAACTGTTGTTCTTCATTTATACACTGAGAACCGTATCATGCATACGAACTCTGTTAAAATATGGTCCCCGTTGGACTTCTCTCCTGTGACTTAAGGGAAGAAGTTGAAACTGCCGCTTTTGTTCCTGAGTTCGCGTCACTATACATGATAAGTGATGACTTATTTTTCTCCCATCTGGTTCTGTAAGCTTCACGTACCGATATACTAACACCGAAACAAGCAGTTATTATCCTACTATATCATGTAATAGAGTTGCTGGTTGGCTGCCTTTTTTGTCGGTAAGTTGACCTCTCCGCCCCAATGTGAAGGATTAGATAAGAGATAATTCATGTTCTAAAAATAATGGGGGCTGTAATAGCTAGATGATGATAAAAGTAAGACTGATGATAAAAGTAAGTCTGCTGATGCACCTGTATATTGTGTATAAGCTTCAGGAGGTATTCCCTTTGCTGCATGTTCTTCAAGCGATTGAGTTTCCATTCCGTCGTTCATAATTCATTTAGTGTCAATTTAATTTATCCATTGTTTCACAGCAGTTGCGCAACTGAATTTGTACGCTGAGCAGAGATCAAATATTTTCACTTTTTATTCACTCCAAACTTTGATTCTGATATGGTCACTGCTGGTAGCCATGATACGTTGCTGAGCGTTTCTGGTTATCTATATATTTACTAGTAGACCCGTGCGTGAAAAATCCACGCAATAACCTATACGTTTGCCTAATTCCTCTAGGCCGGTGCGGAATCTCCTCTTCTCTTATTTTCTTCTTAATTTTCTTCTCTTCTTCATTGATCCATTGTGCACGACAGTAGGAATCCAGAAGATATATCTGTCCGTCTTCTTTGTAGAACGCATTTTGTGAGGTTGTTTGGATTTGTTTTATCGTCGAATATATGTTACACAAGCCAGGCATCGTTTCTATGGCAACTATGGCACTTTTCACCTCAAATATCTGTTTCATTTGAGGTGCTCAAATTTTGAGCCATGAAGAGACAACTGCTTCGTCAGAGGAAAACAGTAAGCTAGAAGAAATAATTGTCTACTGCCCGTGAAAAGTTATGTTTCGTCTGTTTCGTTGGCAATTGCATCAACGTGGGAAGAATAGCTCATGCAACGAAATCATCTGTGGGAAGAAACTACGAATCAAGAAGCATGAGAGTGCTAACGGAAGCTTTAGATATCTTCAGCGCTACGATTCAGACATAAGGTCGCCCTATACTTTGCCGTAGATTGGATGTATGGAGAAGCTAATATGTACTCGTACAAATCGGACTAAGCCTGCGATGTCTTCATTGTTGGAATCTCAACTGTCCCTGCTTATGATACGTTTGCCATCTTCTGCAACCCGGCCTATTTTCTGCCCATCACTTTCAATGGAGCTTGAGATGATAACCAGGGCCTCCAACCTGGGCTAAATTCCGCCTATCTATTTCGTTAAGAGCGTGACACCAAACATGTATATATATATTCATAAACACACGACGGTCATTCTTAGTATTATTAGATTAGATAAGCTTGTATCTACGCAAGGAGCTTCTAATGGGAGGAGCAAGCCCACGCACTCTCTGGGCGAGTAAACACATGGCTTTGTCACGTGATCGAACCTGGCGTTTGGAGTCCTTAAAGTGGCTGAAGTGGCAGTGGTCAGCACATATAATTAAGGAAGATACTGACATGCAGTTCTTCAATATTTTTGCGTAGCCAATTGTGTCTGAATATTTATATCCCAGTTCTCACCCTGTTACTTTCATAATCAGATGGTATACAGGATACAAGTTTCCTTTACATACTTCCATCCGCCGGGAATTTCGTCGATGGTTAATGGCTATAAAAATTTGAGCATAGAACTCCTTCCTATATGGGCTGCGTGAGGCAATGCTGCTCTCCGATTGGATGAGACACTCAGCTAGTTTAAGGGAAAAGCTAACTCGCAACGCTCCCGTAGGATAAATAGAGAGGATGCGCTCCTCTCTATTAGAACCTCCTTGTATCTACGTGTGTGTCTATGTGTCACGCTCTTCACAAATAGGCGTAAATTAGAGACTTGACTTCATTTCACCCGTATCATATCTACGCTTTCGTTTTCTTTACAAGAATTTTACTTGCTTTGCTGGTAGCAGATGGCATTCCTCATAGGGTCTGAGGCTTAGCCAAGATACGCCCTGGGTAAAGAAAACGGGTAATATTGGCATCTCTGCTCTAAATTCATTTTTCGAAGAGAATGTGCTGCTGGGAAAGCATCAGCCAGCACAGTGCGATGTCTGAGGAAATGCAATGACATCTTCAGAACAAAACAATACTCTCCAGCGAATGAAACAATTGACCCAATCTAATTTCGTTTATTGTATACTGCTTTGAATTGCATTAAACAAAGCAGGAAAATAATGGGTTGTTGATCAGCAATATTCACGGGTTCCGAAATAGTCAGAAAAAATCGGATACGCCGACAAAAAATTAGAACGTGTAACCTTATGGCGGGCTAAATCATCTGTAAGCTGCGGGAAACGGAGCTTTAAAAAAGTGTGTGCACTTAAAAGGAGAACATTGCAATAAGTACCGTAGTGTTTCTATGTTTTTATCAACACACAAGTGCGAATTCTCTCTTAAGAGAACGAATGAGTGATACATTTCATAAAATGAGAGCATTAACAAATCGTCGAATTCTCACGGGTCACCCACGCTTCACGTTAGAGACGCAATGCGTAACGATAGACATGGTTTAGCGGCGGATGTTAGTTCGGACAATGTGGATTAAGATAGACGCGCTACCTCAAATAAAATAAGGTGAGTGAAAGCATTCCCCAACCGTGTCTGTCACGCTCTTCTCTTACATATAGAAGGAAATTAGAGTGTCCCGAGGTACTCTTGGATACGACCCGGTAAGGGATCGAAGGAAGAAATAGTCAAGTTCATATTTCAGCTTGTATCCGGCTCGCAGGTCTAGGGTGGACGCTTCACAGCCAGACTTGGGACATTTTCAACCTTGGTATGCGTGATACTGGTCCGAGGGTATCATAATAGAATAATTCTTTTGTTTGTAGAATTTCCACAGGTTCATTCAGTATAAGATAGGTTAAAATTCGGATGATACGGGACAGAGATATCACTGAAGAACATTGCTTCTGTTCTGTGGAATTTCTGAGGGGTTCCAGCTGCACCCAAAGCAGCGTAATCAGAAGGGTAGGAAGTAACGTTTCCGTTTTTCGTTAGACTGAATTTGTCAGGATTAAGTGACTGGCGTTATTTATGAGGTAGGTTAGGTTGGAGGAGCTGTGTTAGGTTAGGTGCGTTATATGAGCGTATTGCTTAGATTGCTACATCTTATAAAGTGGGAGCATTAACTAATCGGTGAATTCCCACCGGTCACGTTAGCTTCTACGACTTAATTAGGCTTGGATAGACAGACATTGTTGAGTTGGCATGAGCGACGGACGTTTACTCAGACGGGGTGGGCTATGTTATAAGAGCTGCATTAGGTTAAACTCAGGTAAATTGCAATAGTGTAGCGTTGGTTGGTTCATTTTGGAAAGTATAGTCTTTATTCAACCGTGGAATTCCACGGGTCCCGCTAGTCTATATATTAATACGCTAGTACCTACCTATGTACTTACCTTTTGTGTCACGCTCTTCATCACTAATAGATAGAAGAAAATTCTAGCTTTATTGAGTTCGGGAAGCTGGCGTATCTGTGATACGGCTGGTGACTAATCTCTCGGCCACAGGCCAGGTCTTTTTAACTGTTTATACGCCCGAAATTTTCAAGAATGAATCTTTGGGAACCTTCATCGTGGTTTGCTGCCAAAGGAATTCCACGGGTCCAGTTAGACAGAACAACGTATAAATATATCCCACGGGTCCACTTAGACGGGGGCAGCTTCAGTACCTGTAATTATTATCAGCAAAAAGGCTGGTCGTATAAGATATCTTACATCGAATCTCGGTGTTGTTTGTGATGCTGATGGGGAATTGCCATGGTACAATGCGAAGGTTTCACTGATCTATCTGAAGCGCCTTAAACCAGACAGTGAACGTTTCACGGGTGCTGCTAGCTTATATAAATATTTTACGGGTCCAATAATACGCAGAGGTCAGCAGTCCTGAGCAGCTAGGCCAGGTCTTGTTAATAAGTTTTATGTCCATGGGCCGTTCTGAATGAACGGGTTGGGATCTGGAAAATTTCTATGTGGGGGTGGGCACTAAGAGTGCCAATAAAATTGAACGGGGGTGGGGGGCAGCGAGACACATGAGCTAGGCCCTAAGCAGTGCATTTTTTTCAGGGCCTCCTTTCCAGTGAAGGGTGCGTGTAACTTTTTAGGGAGGGATTGTGCCCCCACGATCCCCCCCTGGCTACTCTACTGCAGGGAATAATGTATATTATTATCAACCAAAAGGATAGACTTAATACTGTATACGGTATCGAGTCCCTCGCCACTTCTTTTTCACACCACGACGGTACGATGTTATACTTGCAAAGTGCCCAGACGGACTTTCCGGAACGTTTCGGCACTTTCAAAGTGCCCAGGTCGATCAGATATATAATTATGCGATCATGGATGGATGGATGCATCTTACTTTTTGTGTCACGCTCTTCATCACAAATAGATACAAGAAAATTCGAGCTATATTGAGTTCGGGAAGCTGGAGTATCTGTGATACGGCAAGGTGACTAATCTCTCGGCCACAGGCCAGGTCTTTTTAGCTGTTTATACGCCCGAAATTTTTAAGAATAAATCTTTGGGAGCCTGTAACGTGGTTTGCTGCCAAAGGAATTCCACGGGTCCAGTTAGACAGATCAACGTATAAATATATCCCACTGGTCCACTTAGACGGGGGCAGCTTCAGTAATTATTATCAGCAAAAAGGCTGGTCGTATAAGATATACATCGATCCCGGTGTTGTTTGTGATGTTGATGGGGAATTGCCATGGCACAATGCGAAAGTTTCACCGATCTATCTGAAGCGCCTTAAGCCAGTCCGTGCACGTTTCACGGGTGCTGCTAGCTTATATAAATATTTCACGGGTCCAATGATACGCGGAGGTCAGTAGTCCTGTGCAGCTGGGCAAGGTCTTTTTAATAAGTTTATACCCTTGGGCTCTTCTGAATGAACGAGTTGGGATCTGGAAAATTTCCATGTGTGGGTGGGCACTAGGAGTGCTACGAAAATTTGAAGGGAGGGGGGGGGGCAGGGCAGTGAGACACAAAAGCTAGGCCCTAAGCAGTAGATTTTATTTTCAAGGCCTCATTTCCAGTGAAGGGTGCGGGAAACTTTTTGGGAGTGTGTCCCCCTCGATCCTTCCCTGGCTACTCCACAGCAGGAAATTCTGGATATTATTATCAAGCAAGAGAATGCATTTAATATATCACACACCGAGTCCCTGTGATGAAGAATAAGTGTGGTGTTACCATGCTAAAATATGACCGTTTCACGGGTCTGCCTGAAAGGCCTTGCAAAGCCGTGAAAGTTTCACGGGTCCAGCTAGTCTATATATCAATACACTAGTACCTACCTACTTTTTGTGTCACGCTCTTCAATAATAGATAGAACATATTTAGAGATTTGGCTTCAAATATTAATAATTTCCCCCGTATCATATCTGCCTACGAGTTTTCATTTTTTTTCACAACATTCTATTCGCTTAACAGGCAGCGGATGACATTGCTAATAAGGCCAGTTTCGTAGCTATGATACGGCACGGGTAAACAGGAAGGGTAGTGTTGGGCTTTTTTGCTTTGAAGTCTTTTTTGAAGCGATTGCGCTGCCGCCAAAGCACCCGCCTCTACAGTCTACAGCGTGATGCCTGAGCAAACACAATGGCATTTAGAGTTCAGAAGATGACCCTGTTGCGAGTGGAGAAATTGACCGAATATGCATTCTTTTAGCTACTATGTAGCTATATCACAACCAACAAAGCAGAAAAATTATGGGCTACCAATCAGTATCCACGGGTTCCGAAATAATGGAAAAAAATTGACACACAGAGAAAAAAATGGAACATGTGACTTTATGTAGCACTAAATTATCTGTAAAGTGTGGGAAACAGAGCTTAGAAAAGGCCTGCAAATACCTACTGTAATAGAATCTTGCAAGGTGCACCGTCGTATTTCTATGTCTTTATCAAAACACAAGTGCGAATTCATTGGTGACTGAACAATTGCGTGATTCAGTGATGAAATCGAAATACTAGGAAAAGTTAGACGAGACGTAAGGTAGACGGACTGCATGAAGACAACCTGGGTTAAGAGGGAGACGTTAGTTCAGACGGGGTGGTTTGGATATAAGCGCTACCTCAGGTTAAATAAAGTAAGTGAATATATTCGCTAAACTTGGAATTTCCACGGGTGCAGGTCGCTTCATATGATTGAGTTCCATTTTCTCGGAGTTGCTAGACTTTCATAAGTTGGAAATTGGAGATTTAGACTGCTGGAGAAAATTTTGCTGCCCCGAACTTATGTTGGTATCGAGCACACGTTTTATTGAATTATCAGAAAAATCAAGCTTCCAGGAATGATGCATCTACAACAACAAAATCAGCATCACAACCATGAATATTAAAATTTTCAGAACTGATTCTTTGCTTTCAGTCTGATAGTTTGGTGGTACTCGTACATGCGGATTGGCCTTTTATTTCGTCGCTCTTTCCCCTAGATTTATTTTGACCTCACCATGTAGGCTACAATAATTTTTAGCTAAAAATTGTAAAATATTTTAGCAGATTTATATATTACTCTACATTGCCAGTGGTTTCATACCTGTAATGTTTGCAGCACTGTCCACCTCAGAGATGAAGAAGATGCAACTGACCTAAGGGAGATGTAGTAAGGCATAGTCGGTTACCGTATTATTTTCTATACCTTTACCTTTTGGTACCCGACCCTTGACCTTGTCTAGTGCTGCTTGTTTCTGCGCGCGTTCGGCTGTCCTCTGGATCAGCTGTTAATTTCACCAGAAATGCGGCGCTAGATCGTGAGAGGAGCAAGTATATCGTCCCTCAACTGACCAGCTCGTCAGACGCCGCTGCTCGCACCTTTTCATCTCAAGTCGGGCTCTTTGAAGCATTACGTAGACACTTACAAGTTTCTATAGATGATGCGTTTCTAACTACAATCTTGAAATGCCAGTGAAAGCAATGTGAAGTGTTCGTTTTTAGCACAGGCTACTGCAATTCTTCACGATTCTATCACTAACAGTTTTTAAATAAATAGATGAGTTCACCGCCTCAGAAATCGAAAGCCCGGCCTTAAAATAAACCTGGACTGTGAATGCGCGTTGACCTCATTCCTTTTATCTTCCAAGCAAGGAACGAAGAAGAGCTTCAGAAAGTGACAGAAGTTTAATCCCTGTTGTACACCAGGTTCAGGAAAGTACAGCAATTTTGAAGCTTAATTGAAAGAGGAAGATAAAGGAGAATTATTAAAAAAAAATAGAGCAAACAGAATCCTAATAAAGTAACCGAGCGACACCGCTAGCAAAGATGCACACTGCTAATGTGCAACTCGTGAAGCAGCGGAAGCAACAGGAGCTTTACTCAAAAAATGCCTCTCAAGCTCCAAGCTGAAAGAAAGACGCCACGCGTACCTAACAGAGATCTAGCACATTATTCAGGAAACTTAGTTGCTGCTAAATTTAGGGTCAGTTTCCTCCTATCACATTCCTTAGAGTTCAGCTGATGAATGTTCTCATATCTGATCCTTCAGATCAGGATGGCTGATCAGCAAATTACCCACGCCACCCACCGGCTGGGTATTAATATGCAGTGGATTGTAGCTATCTGCTTCAATGATTTGTTGATGATTTCCCGTTGAAGGCTTAACCTTATGATACGAGAATCTATGTTTGGACGTTATCTATGTACCTGAGGTGGAAAAACCTCGTATACATAGGTGTCATGCACGATCGCAAACACGGTGCACCTTTAGAAAAGTCATTGGAATCGACGCTGAGAACACCACGGGACTTCCCAGCTCGCGACCCATCAAGTCTCACTTCATTGGACTAGATGTGACGTACAAAATACATGTAAATCCGGAGCCCCATCGAGGCAACAATCGACGTGCGACGCAACAAATTTGTTGCATGAAAAACTTAAAATGGGATAAAGCACTCTACTGTTCCCACCGACGCAACCCAGATCACGCGATTCACTATCGCCCACAGGCGCCATGTTTTCGGCAAACATCACATTGTATCCCTTGTGGCGTCAATATGGCCCCGGCCTAATTCTACAGCGCGTCACACATTGTGCGAGACGTTCCGACACGTGATACTTCTATAACTTACGTGAATGAGGGTACCAGCGAGAAGAGGTGTGGAAGGACAGATGCACATACATACCCGCTTAATAGATGAGATCCTGGCGGATAGTCCGAGGGCAGCAACAATTGTCTACTTTCTGAGCTTAGCGCTTTAGCGGCTGCCTGAAAACATCTTGGTTGGAATAGAAATATTGTCGGAATTGGGGTGAATTATTTCCAGAAAAACTTCCCACTAATGTATTTAAATTTACAGTTTGTGAAACTGCGTTTATAAAAAGCAAAACTCAGTTCGTCAGTTAGTAATGGCTGAAGTTTATTTTGTCAGTAATGGTAAACTGGCAGATGGAGTTTCACGAGAGACAAATGAAATTAAAGTTGTATGGAACAGACCTACAATGGGCCTGCATGCATTCTGATTCTGGATTAATTACCAATTGCGGCTTCAATAATTCACCCACTTTCATTGAGATCATCTAATCCGATTAGCAAGAACCTTTTCGGAACTTCTGTCTTCAGCGTTCGATTCACTACTTTCGATTGAGTTTCGAGCATTAACGGCAGTAATAAAATAGAAATTATTACGCTCGAGACGTCCGAAATTTGCTGCTGCCTATAGTTTCCGGTTATTTCAAACGTAATCATTACCGGTCGCGATTAGCGCCTGAAACTTGATCTGAAGCTGTCAATCGAGTCATCGGATTAAATTCGGGATGCATTTAAAAGTAATCCCATTGGACTAGCTCCCTCAACTTGGGTGAATCAGAGACGCCTTGAACGGTTCAGCGCGTCACCGAGCCGTGTGGCTACGACCCAAGCCGTGCGCCCGCCGCGATGCGTGTACACTGTACACCTTGCGCACTGCATGTGCAGATAGCGACGGAAAGTCTTTAAAAATGCCCCACTGTGGCCACGCTAATCAGGCACTGGGACATATTGCAGCGGACACGGTGTGTAATTAACGGGAAAAACATGGCAAACGAAGACTAATGTTGCGTTAAATCGAGCGTAAGAAGATAAGCTATCCGTGCCATCTGCTGCTCAAATTCTATGAAGGAAATAAAATGTTCAGTATTTATTTAATGCACTGCGGGAAATCTGCCATAGAATGAGGCGACTGAAATAACTTGGTTGCAGCGCGAGCTTGTGCCATGATTCTTCAACTGATATGAGAAGAAAACTTTGCAGAAACAGATTGTTGTCGTTTTCATATTGTTATTCTTTCGACAACAATACGGCTTTCTAGCAAGCTCTCATTATTCAATCAAGCCAAATACACTTGACGACATTTGCTTCAGAAGAGAATTCATCTATCAGCGACTGAATACTAGGAAGTGTATTTATACCTCTCGGTGGTGAAGTGACAACGGTTCGGCATCGCATCAACGGATGCCCGGGTTCGATTCCCCGGACGGCACGCTACGGATTTACACTGCGTGGAACACTCCAGCAGCGAGAGGCCAGGCGATGCACGATGAGGGATCCTAAATTGACTCTCAGCACGGACTGCTTCACCTGCTCTTCACACAACTGGATCTTCAAAATTCTAGAATTAAGGCAAAAAGAAAACCTCGATAGGTGTATCCATTGTACCCGGTATACCAGATAATAAATGATATTTATTAGTTATGAACTATAACACAAAGAGGACGAGTTGTGCAACTGCAATTCGTAGAAAAATTAGGTATAATGACCAATTTTTCAACGTGGGGAATTGTATATTGGTACAGAGTAGCGAAGTAATCAATGAGCTCTGGTATGTGATAGTCAAAATTGTGGCCATGCGAGACTGTTCATACAGATGGGACATGAATTAATTTTTAGCTTCTTAATGACATGTGCACGAAAGAACTAGCACGCGTTTTTGTTGTGAGCGACCGCGCGGTTGTGTTTCATTCGCGTTCCCTCCGTTCGCTGCATGGCGCTCCTAGAAATGCCGAGGTTGTGCAGTTTACTCGAAACAGTGAAATCAGTGGACGATCTCTTCGGCGAGAGCATCTCCAAGTGCGCTGCTGCAGCACCAAAG
>LQNS02000231.1:4198951-4222529 GCA_001587735.2 Parhyale hawaiensis
CAATGACCCCTAGCAGGACAACTACCCCTGGGACGTTAACTACCCCCAGGAGGGCAACTACCGATTTGCAATAATAAACACGATTAAATAAGATGTGCAACTAATTACATTAAAATCCAACAACAAGCATACCGGTAGAATGAAAGTTTCCAAACACTCAAAATAAAGTTAGTAAACCGTGAATATTTTCACGGGTCCAGCTAGTATTTATAAACACACGACGGCCATTCTTATAGTGTTAGAATGTTTCACAGCAGTTGCGCAACTGAATTTCATATCAGGTTATTAATGACTGAGTTCAGACATCAGATTTTATTGGCCAATAAAATCTGATGTCTGTACTCAGTCATTAATAACCTGATATGATGAACCCCGACAGACGTCCAGCCACGTTTTCGATGCAACTGAATTTGTACGCTGAGCAGAGACCAAATATTTTCACATTTTATTCACTCAAAAATTTGATCCTGATATGGTCACTGCTAGTAGCCATGATACGTTACTGAGCGTTTCCGGTTATCTATATATCAATATACTAGTGCCTACCTACTTTTTGTGTCACGCTCTTCAATAATAGATAGAACAAATTTAGAGATTTTGCTTCTAAGATTAATAATTTCCTCCGTATCATATCTGCCTATGAGTTTTCCTTTTTTCACAACATTCTATTCGCTTAACAAGCAGCGGGTGACATTTCTAATAAGGCCAGTTGCGTAGCTATGATACGGCACGGGTAAACAGTAAGGGAAGTGTTGGGCTTTTTTTTTGCTCTGAAGTCTTTTTTGAAGCGATTGCGCTGCCGCCAAAGCACCCGCCTCTACAGTCTACAGTGTGATGCCTGAGCAAACACAATGACATTTAGAGCTCAGAAGATGACCCCTGTTGCGAGTGGAGAAATTGACCGAATATGATTTCTTTTAGCTACCATGTAGCTATATCACGACCAACAAAGCAGAAAAATTATGGGCTACCGATCAGTATCCACGCGTTCGGAAATAATAAAAAAAAATTGACATATAGAGAAAAAATGGAACGTATGACTTTATGGAGCACTAAACTATCTGTAAAGTGTGGGAAACAGAGCTTAGAAAAGGCCTGCAAATACGCACTGCAATGGAATCTTGCAAGATGTACGGTCGTATTTCTTTCTATGTCTTTATCAAAACACAAGTACGGTACGAACTCATTGGTGACTGAACAATTGCGTGATTCAGTGATGAAATCGAAATACTAGGAAAAGTTAGACGAGACGTAAGTTAGACGGACTGCATGAGGATAGCCTGGGTTAAGAGGGAGACGTTTGTTCAGACGGGGTGGTTTGGATATAAGCGCTACCTCAGGGTAAATAAGGTAAGTGAATATATTCACTAACCATGGAATTTCCACGGGTGCAGGTCGCTTCATATGATTGAGTTCTATTTTCTCGGAGCTGCTAGACTTTCATAAGTTGGAAACTGGAGATTTGGCCTGCTGGAGAAAATTTTGCTGCCCCGAACTTATGTTGGCATCGAGCACACGTTTTATTCAATTAACAGAATAATCAAGCTTCCAGCAATGATGCATCTACAACAACAAAATCAGCATCACAACCATGAACATTAAAATTTTCATAACTGCTTCATTGCTTTCAGTCTGATGTGTGGTGGTACTCGTCTGCATGCGGATTGGCCTCTTATTTCGTCGCTCTTTCCCTTAGATTTATTTTGACCTCACCGTGAAGGCTACAATAATTTTTAGATAAAAATTGTAAAATATTTCAGAAGATTTATATATTACTCTACGTTGGCCGTGGTTTTATACCTGTAATGTTGCAGAATATGCAACTGACCTAAGGGAGATTTAGCAGGGCATAGTCGGTTACCGTGATATTTTCTAAACCTTTTTGGTACCCGACCGTTGACATTGTTTAGTGCTGCTTGTTCTTCGCGCGTTCGGCTGTCCTCACGATCAGTTGCTAATATCATCAGAAATGCGTCGTTGGATCGTGAGAGAAGCAAATATACTGTATATCGTCCCTCTATTGACCAGCTCGTCGGACGCCGCTGCTCGCATCTTTCCATCTCAAGTCGGGTTCTTCGAAGCATTGCTATAGATGATGCGTTTCTAACTACAATCTTGAAATGCCAGTGAAAGCAATGTGAAGTGTTCGTTTTTAGCACAGGTTACTGCAATTCTTTAATTTCGCTCACGATTCTATCACTAACATTTTCTAAATAAATCGATGAGTTTACCGTCTCAGAAATAGAACGGCCGGACTGAAACAAACCCCGGACAGTGAATGCACTTTGGCCTCATTCCGTTTGGCTTCCAAGCAAGGAAAGAAGAGCTTCAGAAAATGACAGAAGTTTAATCCCTGTTGTATACTAGCTTCAGGAAAGTACAGCAATTTCGAAGCTTAATGGAAGGAAGAAGATAAAGCAGAATTAATAAAAAAATGGAGCAAACAGAATCCTAATAATGTAACCCAGTCACACCGCTAACAAAAATGCACACTGCTAATGTGCAACACGTGAAGCAGAGGAAGAAACAGAAGTTTTACTAAAAATGCCTTACAAGTTCTAAACTGAAAGAAAGACGTCACGCGCACCAAACAGTGATCTAGCATATTATTCAGGAAACTTAGTTGCTGCTAAATTTATTGTCAGTTTCCTCCTATGATATTCCATACAGTTCAGCTGATGAATGTTCTCATATCTGATCCTTCAGATCAGGTTGGCTGACCAGCGAATTACTCACGCCACCAACCGACTGGGTATTAATATGCACTGGATTGTAGCTATCTGCTTCAGTGATTTCTTGATGATTTCCCGTTGAAGGCTTAACCATATGATATAGGAAACTTGTTTGGACGTTGTGTGTATATACCTGAGGTGGAAAAACCTATTGTACTACACTGGTATACATAGGTGTCATGCACGATCGCAAACACGGTGCGCTTTTTGAAAAAAGTAGTTATAACCGACGTTGAGAACACCACGGGACTTCCTAGCTCGCGACCCACCAAGTCTCACTTCAGTGCACTAGATGTTACGTAGAAAATACATGTAAGTCCGGAGCCCCATCGAGGCAACAAGCGACGTGCGACGCAACATATTTGTTGCATGAAAAACTTAGGCCGGGGACAGACCGGAGCAACAAGCGACGCAATGCGATTTTTACGGGAGTCGTTTTGCAGCAACGCACGGGTGTCGCGAGGCATCGCAGTTGCGGCGGTGGTGACGGCAGACTGCTGTACCCTCCGTTACATTTTGTCGTGCAACAATTTTGTCGCGTTGCACGTCGCTCGTCTCGTCAGTGTGGCGGCGGCCTTAGAATGGGATAAAGCACTCTACTGTTCCCACCGACGCAACCCAGATCACGTGATTCACTATCGCTCATACACGCCATGTTTTCCGCAAACATCACATTGCATCCCTTGTGGCGTCAGTGTGGCCCCGGCCAAATTGTACAGCGCATCACACAATGTGCGATACATTCCGACACGTGATACTTCGATAACTTACGTGAATGAGGGTACCAGCGAGAAGAAGTGTGGAAGGACAGATGCACAAACATACCCGCTGAATAGTAGAGATCCTGGCGGATAGTCCGAGGGTAGCAACAATTGTCTACTTTTGAAGCTTAGCGCTTTAGCGGCTGCCTGAAAACATCTAGGTTGGAATAGAAATATGGTCGGTATTGGGCTGAATTATTTCCAGACAAACTTCCCACTAATGTATTTAAATTTACCGTTTGTGAAACTGCGTTTGTAAAAAGCAAAACTTAGTTCGTTAGTTAGTAATGGCTGAAGTTTACTTTGTCAGTAATGGTAAACTGGCAGATGAAGTTTCACGAGAGATAAATGAAATTCCAATTGCAAGGAACAGACCTACAATGGACCTGCATGCATTCTGATTCTGGATTAATTACCAATTGCGGCTTCAATAATTCACCCACTTTCATTGAGATCATCTAATCCGATTAGCAGGAACCTTTTCGGAACTTTTGTCTTCAGCGTTCGATTCACTACTTGGATTGAGTTTCGAGCATTAAAGTCAGTAATAAAATGAAATTATAACGCTCGAAACGTCCAAAATTCGATGCTGCCCATAGTTTCCGGTTATTTCAAACGTAATAATTACCGGTCGCGATTAGCGCCTGAAACTTGATCCGAAGCTGTCAATCGAGTTATCAGGATAAAAATTCGGGATGTATTTAAAAAAGTAATCCCATTAATTGGACTAGCTCCCTCAACTTGGGTGAATCAGAGACGCCTTGAACGGTTCTGCGCGCCACCAAGCCGTGTGGCTACGACTCAGGCTGTGCGCCCGCCGCGATGCGTGTACACTGTACACCTTGCGCACTGCATGTGCAGATAGCGACTCAAAGTCTTTAAAAATGCCCGACTGCTGCCACGCTAATCAGGCACTGGGACATATTGCAGCGGACACGGTGTGTAATTAACGGGAAAAACATGGCAACGAAGCCTAATGTAGCGTTAAATCTAGCGTAAGAAGATAAGCTATCCGTGCCATCTGCTGCTCAAATTCTATGAAGGAAATGAAATGTTTAGCATTTATTCAATGCACTGTGCGAAATCAGCCATAGAATGACGCGACTGAGTTAACTTGGTTGCAGCGCGAGCTTGTGCTATGATTCTTCAAATGATATGAGAAGAAAACTTTGCAGAAACATAATGTTGTCGTTTTCATATTGTTATTCTTCCGACAACAATACGGCTTTCTAGCAAGCTCTCGTTATTGAATCTAGCCAAATACAGTTGGCGGTATTTGCTTCAGAAGAGAATTCATCTATCGGCTTCTGAATACTAGGAAGTGTATTTATGAACTATAACACAAATAGGACGAGTTGCGCATAGTGCAATTATTCATTGAAAAATTAGGTATAATGACAATTTTTCAACGTGGAGATTGTATATTGTTCCAGAGTAGCGAAGTAATCAATGAGCTCTGGTATGTGAAAGTCAGAATTGTACCCGTGCGAGACTCTTTATTCAGACGGGAAATGAATTAATTTTTAGCTTCAAAATGAAATGTGCACGAAAGAACTAGCACGCGTTTCTGATGTGAGCAAATTTACAGCTGTTGTGGTTTTGGTTTCGATTGTATTGATCAGGAAGGACCTATTCTAAGCAAACAAAACTTATCCTTGTTCAGTTGTTCTTATATAAACTGTATTCCTCGCCTAACTTAACGCACTTCCTACAACTCCAACATACCTCATCTAACCCTAATGCCCCTCGTCTAACCCGAACGTCCTAACATTCAGTGCCAAACCAATGCCAAAATCGGCGCCGCTGTAAGTAACGCATATGCCGTGAGGTTTTTCTTCATACGTCATTCAACTGGTGAAATCAATGGCAAGAGCTGCCAAACGTAGGTAGCGCATGGCAGACACATGTCTATTCTGTACGATTTGGTTGACAACATTCTTCTATTGAGTTGCACAGTTCAGGTAGTAGTGAATAAAAGTATCAGACAGTGATATTTACATCGGTATACTTGATTTGCAATACCACGCAGTACATAGATAACGTTTAGGGAACATAGATAGCATCGATAACAAATGGGTACTTCCATACTGGTACGAATGGGAAAACAAATTGAAGGATTCTCCATAAATGTGAATTATAGAGCCAGCGTCCGAGGTTGATCTCGCTGTCCACCGTTCTCGAGTTTTTCAGAACTTTTCTTTAATCGACTTACAACATATCGCATTTTTAAGAACTTAGCACTAATCAGTATATCAATAATCACACGAAATTGCTTGCAGTGTTTGGTTCAATTAGAACATTTTCAGGTGTAGAGTAAACGTCAGTAGAAAAAAAGGCTGTTTACAGAAATCTTAAATGTCACGTATTGTCACTTACCGGTGAGCTGTCGGGTATGTAGCATCGCCATAGCGCAAGATACCCCATCTGTTCCTAAGCCATCACTGCATGTACATCACCATGAAAGCCCGGGATATACATTTAATCTTCTTTCACGTGCATGTTTAAACTACCGAGAGGAGGACTGCCTAATAAGGAATCAACGAAGCCAGACTATATAACGCTTATCTTTGTAGCTGAGCAACTTGCAGATCAAATATTGAAGGGAAGCTTTATTGGCTCAGGGACTAACAACATATCGCAGTACGGTCCTACAAATCGAACTCCTGCATGCGTCTCTCCATAACACACCCGGATATAAGAGGGGACGAGGTTAGGGTCAGATGTGGACGAATTGCGAGTCTTAAATTTCAAATTTTATAAACGATTAAGAATAATAATTACACGGTTCTAAATATAGTGCGAAACTAACGTCTGCGAAATTTATACACCAGATAGACGTCGAGTTATAAACGAGTTCCGCTTCTTTAAATTTATACAAAAACAGTAAGGTGCATCACTGCTATTAATACAGTACAAACAAACATCTGCAAAATCCTACTCCAGATGTTAAGAGACGGGTTTAGTGGAGGTAGGTTTTGGATGAGGCAGAGGTAAAGAGATGGCACTTGCAAGACTCCTCCCTGGCGAGTTATGGCTGCTAGCTAACCACACCCTTGATAACCTCTCCTTTTGTCGCAGTTTACGATGCCTCAGTCGCATCAGGATCGTCTTTTGAACCGATACTGGTCCTAACATGGAGCCTTGGCCGTACGGGCGAGCTGGCTTGTGAAGGCACATATTCCTGGTGCTTATTTCTGCATGGAAATCGCCTAATGAAGTTGACTTGCTGTATGCCGCGCGTGCGCAGCGCGAGTTGAGTTTTTTTTCTGAGTTGGCTAAAGAAGGCGAGGACTGCGAAATTCTTGAAGAGTTGGATATTCGGTCTCCAGCAAGACTGCTGCTTATCAGCGAGATATCAAGGAAATTCGTTCACGCCATCGGCAGTTTTACTCTAAGTGAACACGAAAAAAGCCAATACGGTAATTTTTGCAGCTACTTGCCCTTGTTTCCTTATGGACTCGCAGATTTAGAGAAAAACCCAATTTTTCCCTGTTAGCTTTTCACTTTGTGTGGTGTGTATTTAGTAGTGGATCAAATTTTGTCAACGCAGGTAAACATGGCCTTTGATGGATTTGCGCGATCGATCGCGCAAATCCATCAAACGCACACAACATTATCACCTTTCGTGAGAAGCTTCTTGAGTCTTCGCTTTCAAACGACAGTCGGACACCAAAGCCGGAGTAACAAAATGGCATGTCTTGCGTTGTGTCAGTAGCGCATACCAGCAGCTAACCTTATACGCGCTATCATCACATATCAACATGTTATGCCACTCCCCATTTCCAAAATAATCTGCCTGTAAAGGCGAGGTGCTTATAATCAGGAATACGACTTAAATAAAACTTAGCCGTGACCGCACGTAGCCGAATGACGTAACAACGACAAGTCGAAGTATTAATTAATTTGAGGGTCGAACTTCAGGCCTTTGTAAGTCGGGTTCTTAATCCCAACCAAAATCATAAGCAGTGTTATATTCTTGACGCGAGGGAAACGATAGGAACAGATATTGCTCAAACTCAAACATTCTGTGCTTAACAGCCAGACTACAGTGTTTTGTACATGGGTGCAGCTCAAGAGGTTGACAGCTCACTAGCAGGAAATTGAATGTAGAAAGTCGAAAAAATTACGGTGATATGTATAAATATGTTTTTTGAAGAGCGCTGTGAATCGAATATGAAGTATAAATAAGGCTTCGCTGCAAAGAAGAAATTAAATCAGGGCGCCAAACCGGCCTAGATCTTGTCTCTGTTGCTGTGAAAATGTCCACCAGCACCCACTGCAATTTTCTATTGATTATTGTTCAATTAGTATATGGTCTCTTTATTTATTTATGTGCTTGAGGGACAAAATTCGCAATTTACGACGATTTTTCATACGAAATTAATTAACATAGTCATAGGCCGCTCAGCCGTACCGTTCGTCGATGTGACGTCATTGACGATGACGCTCTTTGGTGCTATTTTCACGTAAGTCCTCCCGTTACGCTCTTTGCTTCCTGCTTTTAATATATAGTCAATTCGTGATCGTACTTTTTGTGCCTCAAGCCATGCCTCCCCTCCATTCCATCGCAGAGTTGAGCTACGGTTCTAACGTCTGTACATGGCGGCGCCAGATGCCGCACCCACAAATTTATTATATAGTACGAGCGGCCTCCGTCACTCAGCTGTGTTCCTGGAATACCTCCGCGCATTTCGCAAGTCGCACGGGTGGTCTTTCCAGTATGCTGCCAATGGTCTCCAGGAGCCATGCATGCTATAACTGCAGTTCTCACAGTGTTGGCAATGTAAGTTGAACTGTTACTCTGACAAGCAGAGCACATGTGCATTATTAACCGTTTGGCAGAAAAAAGAAACACTTTTACAATAATACAGTCAGTCCATGAAGCTGGCGGACATGAATGATGGACAGATGACGAGTAGCTATAGTTATTTATGCATAATCCTTAACTGTACGATCATGTTCTAAATTCTGACTGGTTGACTACCGGCTAAAAACAATCTTCTGAAGCAACTTATTTCATTACCATACATTGATAAATACACGCATACGACTTATACATTGCATGTTGTTATTGTTGCTGTTATGTCTACGCCTAACTGCGCTAACTTTTATTTTCTTAATATTGCATAGCCCATGTGAGTGCGCTGAAAACTACCTTGTTCCATATGTAAGGTCTCTGTAAAGAGCTGATGATTGTTTCCGTTAGCTTCTTTAGCTCACCTCAATTGGGTCAATAATGATACGGCTGAAGTGAGACGTCTACGTCTGTTCGGTTTTACAATTCATTCATAAAACCCATTTATGTTGAATGTATTTCTAGTTAGGAATCACTTTGTATATTGCCTCCCTTACGCTAGTAAGAAGAAATACAGTAGAGTCCGTTATCGATCCGGTTGTTCATCTGTCACTTTTGCAAGGAATAGCATATTAGATAGTACGAATATGTACGGGGCCTGCTTTTCCGTCATTCCAGAGGCGTAACCAACAATTACCTACATTGAGGTAACTGACTAGTCTGGTGAATTTGAAGATACTCTGATAGGAAAAAGTTGCGGCAGATTCTCTTGACAGCCTTGGATATGATATTGACTATATCTATCAAATGTTTGTACACCTCCATTTTATTATGTACAGAAGTGTAGACTAGTTACGTACCTCAGCTCTCGACGCGAGGGGCACGGTCCCAGTCGTAACAAGTAGAAGCCTGTCAGTACTACTGGAAAGGATACGGTGGCTAAGGCAGCTCTCCTTTCTTCCGTTGCGGCACCGGGAAATAGTAAGAACATAAGGCAACTCTGATTCTCACACCTAAAACAGTTTAACGAAATATTTTTTTTTTAAATTTCCTCATAATTTAAAAAAAAAAATATCACAAGACTACTGTTGGACAGATATACACTGGTTAGTTAGTGGGTCCTACTGAAATATCAGTTTTCGTAAGCATACCATGCCAAATGGTCTCCATTGCACTCTAATGGCTATCGCGCACTTCTACGCTGCTGTAGTTCTGGAACGAACAAGACTCCAGGCCTTAGTACGAGTGCCATGCAGTACGTCATATCAGCTCCGTTTGCTGGAAGGTGGCAGTGACCAAAGTGCATGTTTCTTACCATCTTCAGCTCGAGTCATTTCCAAAATAATTGGTTCAGTACAATTTGTTTGCTGCAAATTCGCTGAAACAGACAGGGTAGGTATCCAAGACGTGACATTCCTCACTGTAGTGAACTTAAGCGCCTACTGCTATAATAAAATTACTAATATCGTTGTTTTATGTGCCGTACTTGCAATGCAAAAGCAAAAATGCTCGAGTTTTGAATTTCAAAAGTGGTGATTTCATCACAAGCTGGCGCTAAGTTTTAGATCAGTTGTCTATGATCTTTTCCGTGTCCTATATCTCTGGAAAAATTTCATTGTGATGTCAGAACCATCAAAAATAATAAATATTGCATATATTAATTAACTCTAACACTGACAATAACCTTGGGTCAAAGATTTAATGTACTAGTTGTAACCTTATCATCTTTAACTGTTTAGAATATTGGCTCGCAATCCCATGCGCATGCGTTGCTTGGATAGAGAGGCTGGGGTGGGGGTAGGAGGGCGTAGCCTCAGGAGTGCATCCATTCACTGATGCCAAATTATCTGGCTGTAGGGAGAAACAACTATAATTTTATTACTGTAGATCTTATGAACATCTAATTTAACTCGTTGTCGTACTAGTTTGCATGAGTGATCTTATAGATAGCGATTTGAATAAAAACTCCCAAAATTATGGGGTTTAGGAATAATTTTGTGGCTTCGAGAGCCTTAAGCCCCAAAATGGACCTAACGACGCGTATGCCCATGGTTTTCTGGCGACTCTGATTTAAAAATCCTACTTCAATTAATTAATTTGAATTACAGTCCGGTGTGAAACTATCACACCTTTCATCCTTGTATCGCACAATTTAAAAAAAAAATTAGTGAGACGACTTGCCTTCACTAATGGAACACACCCGTCAGCATGGTACGTAGGCGGCTTTATTTTATGTAATTTATATATAGGGTGTCTTTTTGAGGCTACATTCGGGATCAGAATCACTGCGATCACGAGCACCCTGATCGCTTGAGAGCGATTGTGAGGTTGTGGAGTATTAGCTGCTATATATTGCAGACTATCCATTGCATATTACATAATATAGACGGAAACTATTTTCGCAAGCTTTAATATTATGCAGATAGAGATTTGTTTCATGGGTACGCCTTAAAAAAGGCCTTCGAAGAAAATTTTTGGATAGAAAATCGTAAAAAAAAGTGCATATACGCATTTGGAGGGCTAATATGCCTACCTGCCTGCGTTGCAGTAACGTCTCTAGGTATATTTATTATTTACGTTCTTCCACTTGTAAGCACTCGCTGGTCGTGCACTGTTTGCCCTTAAAATATTTACCTCTAAAAGCTGTGGCGTCAGCATAGCAGAACCTGTTCCTAACGTTAGGAGTGCCTAACCTTAGAAAGGAGGCATTTTTACACATATACTGTACCTGTGGATTTACCAGTCGGTAGCTCACCCATGTCTTTTCCGTAATAGGTTACAAGCTAATAACGGTGTGAGCCAATTACGTGCGAGTTAGTTGTGGTGCACCCGACGCAACGCTGCGACATCAACAATATCGTCTACCGCCACTCCCGCGCGATAAATTTACTGTCTCTGATGAGTTTATTTTATTCGTACTTGCGTTTTCATATTGTTTTCTCCAAAGTTGAAAAAATTGTTTCTGTAATCTATTAGTGTTTTCAATACAATAATAATTTCGCGAGACTTCAATTAGTGAGTACCGCACCGTCTATGGTGCGCATCTATTTCATTTTTATACTTTTTTTGTAATGATACAATTCCTTGAGCATTGCAAAGTTAAATGTAAACGTGTTATGTTTCACTATTTTGACTTAGAGTCACGCTTAACAATTTTGCCATTTACGTTAACTTTTTCAGGCGCCGCATACTGAAATAGAGTTTGTTTACATACGGAATCGCTACCAGAGAACGTCGGAAATTGGGACGAAAAATTTGCTCGTACCTTCCGCTCTTACGGTTTTCTAAACTCTGTGTGACCGGGTCAAAACAGATGAGACGGATTTGGAACCAGCTAGCTATGATGTCTGCTCAACTCTGAGGTCACTTGAAAGAATCTTTTGTAAACTCCTTCGGCATGTGAGTAGAGAAACACAATGACTGACTAACCGTTTGTTCGAGCTGGATCGCCCTAAAATATGTGACTAGCGCCCTAAAACATACGAAAACGCGCTAGATTTCGTGAAATTTTTGACCGCCCTAAATTTCGCTCTAGGAGTGGCACAAACGCCCTAAAATGACGCGTTTCGCCCTAAAGTGGAAACGCTGGGTAGGCCGTCAATGGTGCATCGTCAGTAATCGTCTTGATCTGTTTCAGCTGTCGGATCATTGCATTATTTTGAAACCACGTGCTCACTGCCTTGTCGTATTCTCTGCTCCAGTACTTACTGTGTTATCAATGGCTAATCGACGAGTAATATAACAGTAGTAATAAGAACAATAAGCTTATTTTCATTCTAAACTAACCAAAGAACAAGATGTTCGCAATCGGTTTGTATTATTAGCTGTTCTTCTCTTAGTTACTATAATACAGAGATTTACTCGAACATAACACGTCACTGATCTGAGTGAATGTCCACCGGCTAGATTCGAAAATGCGGAACGAAGACTCACGTGCTGTAAACTGCGTGTTCTTTCTGATATGAACTTTTTTTCGCTTTTTTCTTTTATTGTTGCTATCGATCTCAAACTATGTCTTTAGCTACCTGCGGTTGATTATCTTAGATTTTGATCACTTTCAACTCAAACGTATTGGATAATGATGCGTGAAATTGGTCTATGCTTACACCCAATTATTTGTCCTATTAACAGCTGCAGCAGATCCTCACGTTTTATGGATGATTTCGCGTGCCCTATCTGCTACGTACGCAGCCAACAATCCTGGAAAAGTATGCAGCATCAGTAAATCGTTTACTTGCGCAATACTTGCAAGTCATAATTACCTCCGCCAAAGGGGTTATGTTTTCGTCGGATTTTTCTATCTGTTATTCTGTCTGTCATCAAAATAGTTCAAAAAATTATGGACGGATTTTGATGAAATTCATATTGATTGTTAAGTATGTTAAGAGGAACAGATGATTAACTTTTGGTGAAGATCCGTTCATCTGTTTGTTTGTTTATTTGTTTGTTTGTCTGCCTCATTTTTGTCAGTACTATAACTCATAAACTTATGAATAGATTTTCATGAAATTTACATGAGTGACTAGATTTATTACGAAGAGCAAATGACCAAATTTTTGTGATGATCAGTTGGTGCGTTCCTGTGTTTGTCGCTGAGTTTCATTTCAAGCTTGTTAGCGCAATAACTCGAAAAGTTCTGAATGGATCTTTATAAAATTTACACGAGTTGTTAGTAATGTTAAGAGACGTAAATGATTAAATTTGTATTGACTAAATTGACTTTAGTGGAAGCCTTCTTCGTACTGAATATCACTTTGGTATAGTGTCTTTAAACTAAAAGTATTTTTAGAAAGTCAACCTGGACTGAAGCGTGGCACGTGCTCTATGTAGTAAACCCATTTCTTTTCACGTATATAAAAAATTCTTCCAATTTTCATGATGATCTTTTCCTTCGTTTGTTTGTCGCTGGGTTTGAATTTTTGCTTGCTAGCACAATAACTCAAAAAGTTCTGAATGGATCTTTATAAAATTTACAGAAGTTGTTAGTAATGTTAAAAGACGTAAATTATTAAATTGTGGTACAGATCGGTTGGTTCGCTTGTAGGCTATGTTTGACTTATGTTTGTAATAATATTTATTAGCAGCATAACTCAAAAAGTTGTGAACGGATCTTCAAGAAAATTGCAGAAAATGTTAATACTATCAAGAGGCACAAATGATTGGATTTTGGAGTTGATACAGTGAAATTCATGGTTTCAAATCCAATTTAAAATTTTCGTTGCCCTTGCCTAATTGGCGGAAGTATGCGCTTTTAGAATGCTCTATAGTTTTATTCATATTTTGTTGTTTCATAAACTGGGCACAAGTTACGCTCTTTATGTTCAGTGATATACTTGTTTTGAATGGAAATGCATCTTGATGAGATCCTTGTCTGGGCAGCATATTTAGAATTCAGACGCATGGCTGCAAAGTCCTTTATTTCTGCAATACATCCTTATAGTAAAATTGAACCGTGATCGTATATTATCTCGCATGCTGTGATTGTAACTAGCGAGACTTGCGTATTGCCAAAATTCTAGAGTTTTCACGGCCTGTTTGTGTAAAGAGGAGAAGTGGTCTGAACCAAGAGCGAACTTTGAAATGTCCTCTCGATACTTTCCCTCTCCGACCGTTGGCAACGCTGTAGGAGTTTAACAACTGAACTCCGGTATCACCGTTTTCAAAGTAGAGCCGTTGTCAATGAGCCAACGAGAATACAGGCAGTGTTGTCGTGGGGCGATAAATTGTAATTGAATACTTTTGTTATCTCACTTGTAAAGTAAAACAACTTAAATGTTTTCGTTTTAATTTTCATATTTAAACAATAGAAGTTACATGCGTCTAGCCTTTTTTTTTTTTGCGGTGTTAAGCAACCTAGCGAAGGTTTACAGGACATTAAGTCGATTATACCTATCTATAAATCCCAGCAGAAATATATACTTCGCTTCAAGGATATAATACAGAAAAATAAATGGAATTACATGTTTTATTTCTTAAAAATCGAAGCGGCTCATGGATCGGCATTAATGTAGGTACTCGGCTGGCAGCGTTAGGCATAATGAAACCTCATTAAGTGCCACGCACGCAATGGACAGATGTACTTTTCCGCACAATATGATCGCAAACACAACGCATTGTGGTTCAGCAAAGAGAAGCTAGCGGTAAGCTTGAGATTTACGACGTGCTTTGATGGTTTACGCCGCCCTTACGGCTGCCTTAAAATTTGTAACGGAGCCGTGCGTGCATTGATCGCGGGTGCGACACTTGCTACAGCCGGCGGGTGTTTGCCAGTGACTGTTGCTGGCTGCAGGTGACAGCTCTTGTGGACCGGCCGCTTGATCAAAGACCCCCTCCCTTGCTGCAACTGCTGATCCTTGCCACGACTATGGACCCTTGCTGCGACTGCTGATCCTTGCTACGACTATGGACCCTTGCTGCGACTGCTGATCTTTGCCACGACTATAGACCCTTGCTGCGACTGCTGATCCTTGCCACGACTATGGATTCTTGCTTCGATTGCTGATCCTTGCCACGACTTCTGATCCTCGTCATTACTTTGGATCCTTGCCGCGACTTCTGATCCTCGCCATTACTTTGGATCCTTGCCACGACTTCTGATCCTCGCCATTACTTTGGATCCTTGCCGCGACTTCTGATCTAATAGAAACATTTAGGTATTTGAATGGCTTCAACGAAGTGTCTACAACGGAACTTTTTGAATGAGGCGTTAATGATCGAATGCGAAACAACGGCCAAAAATTCAAGCATATAGCTTGAAGAACAATCTTAAGTCAGGAGTTCTATCCTTATTTGATAGTTAACATTTGGAATAGACTCACTTCCGACGTTGTCGGTGCGGAGACAGTCAACACGTTTATAGATCGTTTGACAAACATTGTGTGAGAAATCTTCCACGGCTATGAACTCCTCCAGGAGTCGCAAACTCTTAACAGCCAAAGCTTCCGAGGCCATCTAAATCCATCTTCTCTTTTCCGCTCCGACTACAGAGATAGACGTGTCGTGGCTCGGAATATAAGAGGCTATTGATCATGCACACGTGCCTGCATGATCGTCTCTCTGACTGAGATTCTTCCCCCTCCCCCACTCCCTTTTTTCTTTTCTCTTCCTACTGACATAATGGCAATAGCTCATAGAACGCTGGGGCGTATGTGTCAGTGTCTCTTTGAGAGTGGGTCTGTTTGCTCGTCTACTGCCGCCTATCTAATATAATCTGATCTTTGCCACGACTGCTGATCTTTGCTATAGACGACTTCTGATTGTTGCCACTACTTCAGATCTTTGCCATGATTTTCGCTCCTTACGACTATTTTCGTTTTTTGCATCTACCTCGAATTCTGTGTATCAATGGGTTTTGAGTCCTAACCCTTTTCACCTTATACCTCTTTAACTTAATGTGTGAAAGCCAGTTCCTCGTCCCAATACTATCTGCTCCAGATTCTCTATTTAACAAAAGCTGGCAATTAGCATATTATTATCTATGACTGCATTTACTCCCTCTGTATCACTGAAATAGCCTCCAATTAGGAGCCACGACTGTATTATGGTGACACCGACGGTATCTCGCTCTGCTTTAAAGGATATGGTAACGTTTGATGTCTTGAATTATCAAATATAACTAACTTTTTGTCTGCAATCTTGTTCTGACGTCGTGACTATATAATGGTGTTGATAGTTTGATAGTTAGACTGTTGGTAAACTTTGTGCACACATTTCAGATGTTAAGTTGTACATCAGAGGACTTAAACCTTTTTACCCTAGTCTACAGTAGACCCCGATATCGCTGTAACACATTCTAAAATTATTTACCTTATAGAGACTTAAAGATCACTGAATCACTGATATCATAGAAACATCCAAAAACACTGGCCCTGGCGCTGCAGTTACCCAGAGGAATATGGTTCAGCAACTTCTGTCCGCGGCTGACTCCGATGTTTTACAGGAAAACGACATTGTAGCAGCCGTCGCAGTTGGCAGGGAGTCAGCTCATTTCAAGGTTACATTTGGGACAAAGGCGGTGAGAAATAGAGTACTCCAAGTTATCAAACGTGAGAGACCGTCTGACATATATGTCGGTGAGTACCTTACTAAAACACGAGCAAAATTATTCCATAAGCTAAGGCACATGAAAAGAGCCAGTAATATGAAATCAGTGTATACATATAATGACACCATCTTCGTCCGTAAAACTGATTCCTCGCGCGCACTGGCAATTTTCTCAGAAGCTGACATTGAAAAACAGCTTAGTACATAAACAACAGCCTAGTTGGATCGTTTTCCTAGAATTGGGCTGTATTAAATGCAACTACCAGATTATCGTTACGGGACAATCATGTCGCTGACCTGCCTGATGTTAATTGCAAACATATATTGCTAGATGATTACGTTAGTACCAAGTTTCCTTCTAGTTCTTTCTCTCTGCTATCTGTAAACATTAGGAGTATGCGCAACAGTTCTTATCGGCAAATGAATCTTTGTTTGATGTTATTACCGTAACAGAGACGTGGTTGACCGACGCACTAGACGTTATGTTTGATATAGAAGGATATGTAACGTTCAGTGTTTACAGAAATGGGAATGGTGGTGGAATTTCTGTTTATGTTCGAGAATTTTGGACCGTTAGTACAAACGAAGATAGTACAAATGTTAATGCGGACTTTGAGCTGCTATCATTAAATTTGAGCTTTAAATCAAACAAATTTGTATTGTCTTGTTTTATCGCATTCCATCAGCCTCAATTCAGAATTTTACTGATTACTTGGTAACGAATTTCTTTTTAAAACTTCCCAAAGATAGGCCGTCAATACTTTGTGGTGATTTTAACGTGAATCTCTTCAACCCTCTAGATTTGAAGTCAATTAAAGACCATACAGCCGCACTAACTAGTCACGGATATTTCCCATTAATTGATTTACCCTCTAGAATATCTCCAGATAATGTAACTACAAAATATGCATTGCTGGATCAAATATGGAGCAATTTGTCTTTTAATGGCATTGAGTATAGCGGTGTTGTTAGCGTAGATATTGCTGACCATCTGCCTGTCCTCGCAGTCTTTGACTGTGGTTTGACACGTAGTGAGGGTTGTTTCTACAGAAATTTTAATGATGACTTTAGTGTGAACAAATTTGTTAACAGTGTGACACAGTTGTCTCTTCCTACCACTTGTATCGGTGATCCGTCCGATGAGTTGAAGACTTTGATGTCAAACTTATACTGTTTATACCACAAAGCATTTCCCCTAAAGCATGCTCGACCTTGTGTAATGAAACACAAATGGATTACAAAGGATATTAAGATGCTTGTGAGGAAAAAATATAAATTGTTTCAGCTTTATTGTTCAAATCAAATACTTAAGCGATCTTATACGGTCTTCCAAAATGTATTGAACTCCGTTATAAGAGCCACAAAGCGTATATTTTACATCAGGGAACCGAATAAAACAGCCGGTAATCCAGTCAAGGCGTGGATGGTCATTGATGGTATTCTTTATCGGAAATCTAAAGTAGTAATTGATGAGATTCAAGTGGATGGAAGAATTTTGAGTGGAGCAAGCTTAGCAAATCATTTTAATGATTATTTTTCCTCAATAGCTGGGAATCTTGCTCAACGGATGCCATATAACATTGTGCAATATGTCATTCAAGGACAAAGGGTAGAAACTCAGTGCAATATTGCTGCAATTACTCCTGAAGAAGTGAATAGCATAGTAGCTGATGTGAGTGCTAAACGGTATCATAGGAACGAGATACAACCAAGGCATCTGATTTTAATATGGCCCCATATTGTAGACTATGTTTGTTCAATTTTAAATAGGTGCATTTTGGATGGGATTTATTCACAGATCTTAAAGATGGCGAGAGTTGTCTCTTTACACAAGTCTGGCGATGCCAATTTGGCATCAAATTTTAGACCAATTTCTACTTCATCAATTTTTAATAAAATTTTTTAAAAGTTATTACATTTTCGCTTGACAAAGTTTTTTGATATCAATAGTGTTTTTAATAACGCACAGCATGGCTTTAGGAGAGGAAGAAACACCACCGACGCCATTTTTAACCTTGTCAGTGACCTTTTGTTTGCTTTTAATAGCAAAACCTTTACTGTTTGTTTATTTTTAGATCTAAGCAAGGCATTTGACACTGTAAATATTAAAATTTTACTCAGAAAACTCGACCACTATGGTATAAGAGGTTCCCTAAAATGCCTTATTGCCAGTTATTCGTCTGATCGCCAACAGTTCGTTGCTCTGGGTGATGTACAGTCTGCACCAACGACTCTAAACATTGGCGTACCGCAGGGATCTGTTTTAGGCCCGTTACTGTTTAACATATATGTTAATGACATGGTTTTTCAGGGTGTATCAAGTCAAATGTACGCGGATGACGCTGTGTTTTACGTTAATGATTCTACGCTGCAGGGAGCTATAGGAAAAGTAAATGCATTCATTAATGTTCTACTTCACTGGCTACACTTGAACAAACTCACTCCCAATGCCAAGAAAACAAAACAAAAAAAAAAAAAACTTATGCTATTTAGTTCGGTAAAAAATTGTACTTTACCTGATGTGCATCGCAGTGGGGTAAAGCTGGAAGGGGTAAATGACTTCAAATACCTTGGTGTTGTGTTCGATAGTAACTTGAAATTTTCAGTGCATATTTCTCAACTCTGCAGTAAACTCAATAAGGGTAGGGGAGCTATTTTTGCTGTATCCAAATATCTGCCGAAGGATGAGCTTGTTTCATTGTGCTACTCATTAATATACTCCAGTTGAATTACGCAGTTATTATTTGGGGAGGGGCCTATGAAAGTGCAGTTAAAAGAATCAAGACAATCATGAATGAAGCGTTAAGAGTTATCTTGAGAGTGAAACGAAATGTTAATAATATTCTTGTTGTATCAACTAACAGCATGTACCATAAATTGAAAATCCTAAATTTGATGATGTTCATCAATATTTCCTTTTGAATTTTTTTTAGAATGGTCATGTTTGGTGAAAATCCGTATTTTCCGTCCCACTTTAGCTCACTTCTGCACATAATTATGAAACTCGAAATGCTAGACTTAACCTGCCAAACATTCGTCTTGAAATTGAAGGACGCTTCGCTGTATTTCAGTTCGCTCAAGCCTTCAATCGACTCCCCGACGAATTAGTGCAATCAATGTCGCATCGCTCATTTAAAAGACATTTCAAAACCCATTGTCTTAATATGCATGCTTTTGTAGGACCCTAACATCAAATGTTGTTGAGTTATGACTAGAACTACTGTACGATTTTCATGTTTTGTCTGTAAGGAATAACATTGTCTTGAATCATGTACTGTCAATGCCTCTTACATTACGAAATCTTGTAACATATATTAATTGAAGCATTGCAGTTACTTGCACTTGCAATCTCTCTTTTGAAATGATTCACTGTATATTATTTACTACTAGGTATTCTACAAGTGTTGAATTACTTCTAGATGGATACGTTCTCAGTTTTATTGTTTGTAGGCTAAGTACACGAATCGCTAAATTCTATTGTGATCTGAGAACAATAATTGTGTGTCATAAATGTGTGAATGCCTCTGGAAGGATAAAGAAAAAAGTTTTACTACAACAATATGTAATTGAGTCTAGAAGTAAAACAGCTACTTCATTTTGTTGATATGCGAGCAATCCCCGAAGAGAAGGAAATGAAGAAGAAACCCATCATGATGCAGAAGATGGAGAGTATCAGCGGGTGCTTAAACTTTAAAGTCGCGGTTGTCTGGTCTGTGATCGGAGGTGGTCCATTTTTGACGTATTTTGGGCCCGCAGAAGGATTTTCGATTTCCTTTCTTAAATGTAAAATACACTGTCATAAACTATAATTATGTTATGGATATAAAATAGCTCGAATTATAAGACATAATTGCTGCTTTTTTAATGATTTAGAATTCATTAGTACAAGTGTATAACAGTGCTTTCTGGAAAAGTAGGGTGTCCTTCCCCCAACACAGTATGGTTTTCGTAAGGGAGATGCCGACAACTGTCAATAATAGGGAATAAATATTTATCATCCAGTGAGAAATAGTTGCCATCCAGGAAAAATAACAAAAGGCGCAAGCGCGCAAGTCATCTTATTTTATGTTTTGACTCTGTATGATTATCTTGCTGCCGCCATATCTTGTGTGTCGCAGATCATGCAAAGGCTGTTGATATTGCGTTTTAAGCAGTTGTTGCGTATTGACCGGAGATTGTTAGATGTTCGCAATATAATATGGTAATAAAGGATTCAGTATAAAATATCGTTTCCATTAGTGTGGAAATGGGCTGCTGTCTAGACCTATCGTCAGCTAGAGTTCAGCCAGCCATTGTTAATGCCATAATTCCAGCTTTAGCAGAATCAGTATTTGCAGCAATTGCGTTGAAATAGCAGAGACGACAGTAGTGGTGTGATGGTGTTAATGCTATAATTTTCTCATAAATTTGTCAATGTAGCTAATTATATTTCTTTAGATCAGATCTTAATTCCCCTTGAGCTGCTGGATACCATTTTCACTATTTCTTTTCATTGCTGCATTCTCATAGCTTCTATATATAGTGACATACACAATCCCTACTGAACAATTTTACTGATAGCTTAAGTCAATATTAGCAGCCAATCTATCAATATTAAACATGTTCTTAAGTAAAAGCTAAACAAACTAAAAAAATATGTTGTTGCTAAAAAATTGACTTAGCCACACCAAACACTATCTAATGTAACCTTAGGAGGGTTAGGTTGGGTCAAATTATTCATTTTATTCAATTTTAGTCTCTTTTCTTTGTATTATCCTTTTTTCTGGGAAGTTCTGCTGTTATATGGGTCAAAAGCTGAATCTGAAACTTTTCCTAAAAAATATTAGTAATAACGGCGTATTATGTTAGGCGTGGTTGGGTTATTATTTATCCACTAGTGTCCCGAGCCGTCATTGTAAATGACGGCCTATTGGGTTATTAATGACTGGTGCAAGTGTTCGATAAATGGCGGCAGTAAGTTAGCCCTTCAGGAAAACCCCCGCTGTCTCCTGTGCTTATTACTGTTCAGAAGGCTTCTTNTGTTTTTCGATAGTCTATTGCCCTGTGACATCGCTTTACGACGAATTCCTGTTCTGAGACCGCAATATACGATCCATTAAGATAGGTGGCACGAAATTACAGGCTTCCGTGAGCGTGCCATGGGTGACCTGCGCCGGGCGAAGGTTTGTCGTCCGACAGAATAAGTTCCTAGCTGTGACGAGTGGGAAATTGTGGCTCGATGGAATGAGTACCTGCGACGACTGAAAGTTTGTCGTTTCGTCGAAAACAAGTGTGATGACTATTGATTTGCCGCTCGAACGAATTAGTGCATGCGGTAACAATGAATACGTTGTTCGATCGAACGTGTATCTGTGGTGAGTACGGTAGTAATCTGTTCAACCAAATAAGTGCTTGCGATGATGAGGGATATTTTTTTTTTTCTTCGATCGAACAAGTACCTACGTCGAGTGAAAATTCTTCTTTCAATCGAATAAGTACATGTGATAACAATGAACTTGCCGTTCGATCGAAGAGTGGCAATAGTTCGTTGGATGGTGTAAGTACATGTGATGGCACGGAATTTAATTACCTGCAATGACTGAGCAGTGAGTCGCCCGAGTTCGTACCTGTGGGTTAATAAGCTGGTCGCTCGATCGAACATGATGTACAGTGCGCGTTGCTACTAATTACTTGCCCGAAGGGATATAGTACCGGTATAGGTTTTATACTGGGCGAAAATTTGTGTGTCAATCGACTGCTTTTCTGACAGTTGTCGAAGAATCACTTCCTTACAGTGAAGGGAGTCATATGTAATTATTATAACGAATATTTATGTTTATGCAGTTACACCCCAATGGAAAGTATGAATTGCAAAGAACCCCCTCCCCTCCGCGATCCGCTGCTGGATGCCTCTCCTGATCATGCCGCTTGATCGACTGTGTAAGGTCAGATCTTTCACGATTCGAGACTCCAGATTCTCGTTTGGGTTA
Source organism: Parhyale hawaiensis (assembly GCA_001587735.2). NCBI lineage: Eukaryota > Metazoa > Arthropoda > Malacostraca > Amphipoda > Hyalidae > Parhyale > Parhyale hawaiensis. The sequence goes on from LQNS02000231.1 coordinate 4,221,252, forward strand.
GGCCTCTAACTTTATTATTATTATTATTAAAACTTCACGCTAGAGCTCCCACGGACAGGTAATGCAACCCAAATGAAGCATCTTGCAACACCGGGAAGCCCAAAACGCTGCTAAAGGAAATCCAGCAAAAACCATTAACAGCTGACTTACACGCCTGCAGGCCAATACGACCAAATGCCGATGCCGGCAACAAATTCCAAACCTTAGCCGATCAGGGCACGAAGCACCGACAAAACAGATTAGTTCGACACACGACAGCCTCCGAAGTGAAAGAGTGCGCTCCGCACGCAGCACGAGTCTCCCTCCCAAATACCTTGAGGGCAGGGAGAGAAGAATGCAACCAGTGCCTCTCATTATTGTACACCTTAGAAAACATACAAAGCTCAGCCACTCTTCTCCTGTGGGACAGGTTCACCAGATCATTATCAGCGCACAGCCTGCTGGCTGAACTAACAAGTCGGTCCAGCAGAGACAAGTGAGTGTCAGCAGCGGAAGCCCAGACTGGTGAGCAATACTCTAACACAGGCAGCAAAAAAACATAAAAACATCTGCGGACAACCTCATTGTCACCAAACACGGAATTCACCTTAAGCAGGAACCCAATCATAGTGGAAGCACGTGACACCAGCCGCCTAAAATGCGGCTCAAAAGTAAGCTTCTCATCATAGACAACACCGAAAATCTCCAAGGAGCTAGACTCTTGAAGCAACGTGTCATCAATCTTGTTAGGAAACAATGTGTACAAGCTAATTAATATATATATCTTTAATAATTCCAATTATTCATTTTTAAATTACTGTAGAAACAACGGTTCACATTCGCTTTGTATCTGAACACACAAGCCGGAGTCTCGAAAGTTCTGTCAGAGCATAGGCCCCATTGTTCAGAGGGCCAATGTTCTTGTCGTTTTTCATATTGCGTTCGAGAAGCTTCGAGAGGTTTGTGCAACGTGGCATATGGAGATGCCACACAGCGCTGATCGCGCATAGAGTTAAAAGAAAAATACACTTAAGCATGTGCTAGTGCTTGTAATTTAAGTGGGGAATTGGCTTTGTGCCAATTGGTGTACATGTTAAAGGTAGGATGCCAGTAGTTAGAGTAGGAGATAAGTAGTGATCTGGCCCACGATGATCATCCCTTCTTCAAGTGATTAGACCCAGGTAGCATTGAAACTTATATTGATATTAGAATAATATTATGAAGTAACATTATATAAGGTTATACATCAATATTAAAATAATATTAAAAAGTGCCAATTATTTCAAAGTTAGGATAACA
>LQNS02000231.1:4269266-4279714 GCA_001587735.2 Parhyale hawaiensis
ATATGAGTGAAAGAAAGAAGCGCTAAAGAAGACAGCTATGATTGAACTTCGTTCCAGTGAAAATCAAAGCTTCTTGCAAATTGAGGTTCCCCTACTTAATACTGAAAAGCGTCACGGACAGACACCGGACGTACGGATGGAGCCTCAAGCAGAAATATAATATAGAACATTAGATAGAGGAAAAATTAGTGCATATTTGAGGTATCCTTGATACCATCCGGGAAGGGATCAATAGGAGAAGGAATCAAGATCAAATTTAAAGTGCTGCTGCTCACAAATCTTAGGTAGAAGATTCACTGCTTGATTGGAACATTTTGAACCTTCGTATGCATCATACGGGCTTTGCAGAAATTCCACCGGTTCCTTCAGTATTAGATATGTATATAAAGTATATAGTTTCTCTAATATATTCTGAGAAAGATATTTGTTCAAATGTTATGTATAATAGTTTGTTATGTTTTTTTACTATCGAGTGTCACTGTAGACGGCTGTTATAGTTCTTTTCCTGTGTCACCTTATGACGCAAGCTGCCAACTTAAGTTCTCTTAGCGTTCAAAGCAGCGCTGTAATAGGAGGCGGTAAATTTCGGTTTTGTCAGCTAGGGTTACAAGCCAGCATCTGAATATTCTCCTACAGTGCGTGCAACTTTTTATGTCCTCGTGTGATGATCTCGCCATATCGAAGTTCCGTTCATCGACATATAAATGTCAGTAGAAGTGCAAAGTATGAAAGTCTAATGTCAGTGTACTCTGTGGGTACACTACGCAATTCTACCTGCTATGATACATTTTCGCATGAATTTCCAGAACGCAGCTCGTGTCTCAACGAACTCATTATCACCCGCGAGCGAAGTGACGAGCGATAATGATATTTTCGTTGAAGAATTAAGTATATGTATATATTTGTATACCTGTCCGTCCACCAAAAAGAGGGAAAAGGAATTGATCAATGTTCGAAATTTTGCAGCAAGTCTAGCGAGTTGACCTAGATGTGGAAGATGCCAAAAAACTACAGTGAGCTGGCCATATACAATGACACCGTTGAGACTGTTGCCTGTCCACCCAAAAAGAGGCAGAAGGAGTTGAACTATCATCACAATCTTTCTCAGGGAGTCAAGTGGGTTGACTAAGATTTGAAAGATGAAAAAAAAAAACTAGAGTTAGCTGGTCTTAAAAAACTACGACGTTGAATTTACCCCCCCCCCTCCCTCCGCTGCGGGTCTGCGGGTGATGGTCCTACGCTACGAGGCATTCTAGTATAAAAAATGCATACAAGCTATTGACGCGATTAATTTTTAAACAATAGTTTTCGCACAGGATACAGAAGTGAGCAGTGTCTGGCATAGAAATCAACTGCAAAGTGTTCGGCACCATTATCGGCAGTGGCAAGGGACTCATCAGTAATTTGTTGAGCTCCTGAAACTTATTCCAAGCTTGGCGCGTTTTTTTTTGTGGGCCTGGCCCATTTACTGTAGGGTTTACAGTACAGTCAGTAGCCCTGTGGCCCATTCAGTTATTAGGATGGTTTCTAAAGCCACACTGAACATTATAACTTCAGTATTGTGAGTAACATTATAAAGCTTTTTTAGCTGAAAAGGACGAGGTTGAAGGCTTCAGGCTTCCGGTCTGGAGACTTCTGAGAGGTGCCTGAGTGCAAATCTTCCAAATCATAGCCTGGTCGCTAGAAATAATAGGTGTCCAAAAGGGCCGTGCTAAGGTCTCTTTTCTGTCTCTATTTTTTGTGAGTTGTTTCTTTGTGTGCTGAAAAATGGACAACTAAGTTTAGTTGTGGAATTTCTTTGATCGGATCGAAAAGATTCTAAATCCAGTAGTTGCACTTGTCTTGTTAGCGCTGTTAGGAGACAATACAGTGACACTGTAACTAAATGAAGTATGGTTTCATACTGAATGGTAGCATTTGGATGTGAACATCTTGTACTGCACGCAAGCTTCAACCGCGTGTCACGTGGTTAGCATATACTGTACTTCTCTGACTTTGCCGCAACACATGGCGCGCCTTCATTCTACTGTGATAGGGCGCAAATGAAGTGAGACTTACGCCTGCAATACAGTCACTGTGTGATGCCCTGGAATGCCACTGTATATAGAAGTGGGTAGTGATGTGAGATTTATTCTTGCAACACAGCCACTGTGTGGTGCCCTAGTATCTTTCTAGTTACTGTTAATAGATTTGGAAAGGGGAAAATATTTTCATTTGGTGCTGATAAAAACAGCAAGTTTGGTACGATAGTTGGCAACCAAATGACAAAGTATTTTTTTCCTCATCAACAAAAATTGGGCTGCTTTATAGGAGACCAGTTTTCTGCGCATGCTGAGTTTTATGTAAAAATCCCTCACAGAAAACAGTTCTTTGGTGTTGAATGTTTGTGAGCATACCTCGTTGTTTCTGCAAGCTTACAAAAACATTCCAAAATTCAAACTTTGTGCTGCGGAAATCTTTGCTCTGTCATTGCTGAAATGTATGAATAGAACGGCTAAACCAACTGCAAACTATAAATTGCTGTTCTATAATCCGCATTTCTTCTTTCTTAATTTCACATCATTTTTCATCTACTTGAATTCAAAGTGGATGTCCTTAAGTTCAATTCATTTATTGTTGATAACTGCACATGCACCGTCAAACAGCACTCCGGTAGAATTACCTGGTCACTCCGAAAGACGCACTTGCAGTCTAGCGAGGCCCCAGGGCAGCAGGGATACGACAGCTGAGCAACAACCGGGACTCCAAAGCAAAGCACGACATTCTTCCTTCCGTGTTGTATTCTCCGGAAAACTGAGGTCAGGAATTTACTCGTGCCGGGACTTGAGTTTGGCTGTGACTGATGAGCTGCTTTCTTTTGTCCCTAAGTGTATTGCACTTTTGTCCAGTTGCGGAGTCTGCAGTGCGTGTTCGCGTTCTTTTGGTGGTTGTTCTTTGAAGTTTTCTTGAGCCCATAATTACCTCATGCAGTGCGTGCTGGGGATGTGCCTCTTAATTTTAGCTCGAGGGCAATGCATCATCGTTTTCTGGGAGTCTTTATTGACCTGAGAGGCTTTTGGCTGTGAGGTACNTCGCGTTCTTTGGGTGGTTGTTCTTTGAAGTTTTCTTGAGCCCATAATTACCTCATGCAGTGCGTGCTGGGGATGTGCCTCTTAATTTTAGCTCGAGGGCAATGCATCATCGTTTTCTGGGAGTCTTTATTGACCTGAGAGGCTTCTGGCTGTGAGGTGCGACGAGCGAACAGTGGGAGACGTGGCTCTTCTCAGTGACAACAAACACATTGGGTGGGTCCGCTCCCTCGACTCGGACTGAGAAAAGTGGAATACATTTGAATCTTTTTATGCTTTGTCTCACGCACCGCTTCACTGCCTTCCTTTTGTGTAAAAAAAAATCGAATTAATGGAAAGTTTAAAATATGTTAATGTGCACTTGTCTTGCTGCATCAGTGAATTAAAATTGATGGTAAAGTTATTGCATGCATATGAAAATCAGCTTTGAGTCTCCTTACTGGTTCTTCACTGTAGAGTTTCGCAAGGTTTAATTCTCAGTAAGGCGGACGCACTATAGATGAAATTGATTTTGCCTCAATTAATATTTCGTGGTAAAGTTGTGTCACTGGTTGTCGCAGATGTGGAATTTATCTCAGTCCCAAGAATGTCTTGTTATATAGGCATTGCTCTGAACTTGGGTACTGTCAAACATGGAGGCAGCTGCATGCGCAGTGGCACTCTTAAACTGAGATAATTGAAGTTTAATTCACAAATTCCTACATTGTTCAAAATGATGAACTTGTGAAGGCAATAACCAAATATCATAAAAAATGAATTGATACTTAATTTGAAGTAACTGAGAAGCAATGTAAACACTTTAGAGTTCATGGTGTAAAATCCATTGCTTCAAATTCAGTTACGGACAGTGTAAATAAACTTCTGCTTTGTGTTACTTAGGCTTTGGCTATTTTAATTTGGAAATGAGCTGTGGGAGGCAGGCGATTACCCCCTACCGCCATAACTAGCTCTCAATCACCTCCGCCAATGAGGTTATGTATTCAGCCAGTTTGTAAGTCTGCCTGTCACCAAGATAGCCCAAAAAGTTATTGGCGGATCTCTACGAAATTTAGAGGGATTGTTAGGTATGTTAGGAAAAACAGGTGATTAACGTTTGGTGATGATACGTTCAAATGTTTGTTTTTTACGCCTTTTTTCAGTACCATAACTCAAAAAGATGTAGAATTTACATGAGTGGCTAGATATATTACGATAAGCAAATGACCCAATTTTTCTAAGAATCTGTTTGTGCATATGTTTGTCTATGTGTTTGTTTTATATTTGTTTGCAAAATAACTCAAAAACCTGGAACGGATTTTTGTGAAATTGACAAGAATTGTTTGAAGTGTTGAAAGACATAAACGGTCAAATTGTAGTGATGATCGAGAGGTTCGTTTGTCCGTGTGACTAATGTTGGTCAGAACATAACTCTACAAGTTACCAACGGGTTTTTGAGAAAATTACAGAGGCTGTTATTACTGTCATAGAGAAAAATTATTAGATTTTGAACCTGATGATTAGGAAATCACGGTTTCAAAACCAATTTGAAGTTTACATTAAGTTTGTAAGGATGAACAAATGATTAACTTTTGGTGAAGATTCGTTCAACCGTTTATTTGAATGTTTGTCTGTCTCTTTTATCTCGGTAGCTTAATTCAAAGAATTACGAACCAATCTTAGTGAAATTTCCAGTAATTGTTGGAGTTATTACTGGGAACAACTGACAAATTTGTGTGTTCATCTGGTCGTTTATCTCTATGTTTATCATAATCATAATTCAAGAAGTTACGAACGGATTTTATTGAAATTTGTAGGAATGTTAAACCTGTTAAAAGAGACGATCGGTTTGTCCGTTTGACTAATGTTTGTCAAACACTTTCTCAGATATATAACTCAAAAAGTTAGGAATGTATCTTCATGTAACTTGCAGGAATTGTAAGATATGGTGAGAGGTACCAATGACCAAATTTTTGTCATGACCGGCTGGTCCGTTTTTGTGTAGGACCAATGCCTGTCAAAATGTTTCTCTGAAAATAACTCAGAAGAAGAAAATCTGCAAGAAACTTGCAGAAACTTTTATTTCTATCAAGTAGCCCAAATGACTGGCCATATTGTGATGATGATGATGAAGAAAAAATTGTAATTTCAAGATTAATTTTAGGTTTTCATTAGCATTGCCTTGCTTGGCGGAGACATGCGCTCTCAGGGTGCTCCAGTTTACAGTATGCAGTGAAATGCACCCAGAAAGTAACGGGCTGAACCTGTGCGTCATCGTTTCATCCATTCTCCTCGTGAAGATTTTGTATGATAGCTAGACTGATTGCTTTTCAGCAGCTGAGAAGAAAAGATTGTTTTTGAGAAAACCTGCTCTCTGTTCAAGAATTTAAACGAGGTCGGGATAATTGAATTTGTTGATGTTTGTTGTCGTGAAAACGTTTCAAGTCGCCATTATTTATCCCGAATTGATATTTCCACTCATCCACTGCCATTGTTACTGACGCACTCACACGTATCAAAAACGGAATCAGTAGGCTGACAAGCAATGTGAAATTGTAATGGCAGCAAAGAAGTTCTGCGTAAGGCTATTGTTTCGTTATCAATAATACCGTGCCGTAAAATAATGGGCTCGCGTCGAAATGATCTCCTTGTCCGGGGAAGAATAGAGCTTTATCATAGGGAGGAACACAGCTTCGGTGTGCATGATTATTTTCAGTGCCAACCAAAAATTTTCCATTATTGGATCGACTGTAAAGGCACAAAACGCTCCATAGCCTGCCGAACTTATCTCTTAGTTCCTCGAGTGAAGTATGGTACACAGAACGCGAAATTAGAACTGTTCTAGTTAAAGTGGTTTAGTTCCCTTTTCTAAGATTCTACTCGCTGAGTTTACTATCTGTAACTATTGCCAAAATATGGGCCATTTTAATGCCAAATTTTAATTAGGCCATGAAATTGTTTACACGATACATGAGTTGTAATGGGCAAAACTGCCGTAAACCTAATGGTGCTGTGCAAGCCAAAGTTTGTTTCTAATGCGAGAGATCATCACACGAGGGCATACAAAGTTGCCTGCACTGCAAGGGAATATTCAGATGCTGGTTTATAACCCTGGCTCACTAAACCGAAATTTACCGCTTCCTATTATACCGCCGCTTCGAACGTTACATGAAGTTTGCTCCTTGCGCCATAACGTGATACAAGAAGTGAACTATAACAGCCGACAGCAGTGACACGCAAGTGAAAAAGTTTAACATTGTCCGCCGATCTTCACTGTAAGACTTTACACAATAATTACTAGGTACTATAGATACAGCTTCTGCACTAGATAAGGCCGTTTTGTTTCAGGGAGACATCCGCTATCGTAGTTAACTGATTAGCTCTTTTCTCGTTAAATAGCTCAGAAAATATGAATTATTAATAAATTTTCATTAACTTCGCATTGCACCGTTTCATATTACGCTCTGTTGACAGATGAGATCATGCAACAACTTATGTCGAAAGAACTACGAATGGCCGAACATAAGTTAGGATGGAACTTGTACATATTTTTCTCCTACATCGCTTCTTTTATGACCTCTGCATGCAGGTTAATGCCCCGTAATCATGCGCCGACAATTCGAGCTTGAAGATAAAAAAAAAGGGAGTCGCTGTCAGCTACAAATTCACGAGACAGCCACAAGCCCGCGATGTTCTCACGGTGCATTTAATACGGTGCCGCTGTTATGCTACCCGCAGTACTGCGCTTAGATAAACTCTAAAGAAAGACGAGTTACGAGCCTAAAAAAACTAGAGTCTTTTTAACTCCCGCAAAGCGGCACTTGAACTACATGCTGCTGCTACTACCAAGCTGATGTAGAATAGCACAAGTTGCTTAACTTATGGGCGTGGTGTTAATGTATACCTTACATTTGCACTGAACTAAGGGCACATGCCTTTGTGAGACGCACTCATCGTCTTGAGATTTCGGTTACAGGCATGATTGTAGTCCCAGGAGCAAGGACTGATGAGTAATTTTGCACGATAAGGTAATGCACTGAGCAGTTAAATCATTCTCTACAAAAGTTCGGTGCTTTTTGCCTGATAGGCGGCACTTTATTGGTGAATTTTAGCGAGAACATCGCGTTATCGTGTCACACTGAAGTTCACTAGACTCCGTCAACATCCCCTAATTCATTGATAAATTTGACATTTCTGTCTTGTAACTGCACTACTTTAAAGCTTACTAGATATCACTTTTCTAAATTTGCAGTCTTATTCACAGGCGCAAAAAAGTCATTCTTGTTTTTCACAGATCTGGGTACTTCACGTTTATGCATGAGTGGTGTACCCCGAAGACTCTTCCATCGAAGATAATTTCAAAGCAAGTTAATTTATATATAGTCACATTTGTAAACTGTTTTGGATCCTGGCCATATATTTTTGAAGATATACTTGCTGTATTAAAATAAATTTCAAGATTGAAAAGAACATATACTTGGGAGATCTTTCGCTAAGGAAACCCCTTTAGTGTTGAATTCGAAACCATCGGTTTTAAATTCCGTAATTCAAACAATATAAACGATAATTTCCTGGCGGGCCTATGGTTTTGTAAGAAAAGTTGGCAAATTAACTGCAACATTAATTCAAACCCCTAAGCTTCAGTTTATGTAATTTCCATCTCAAACTTCCACTCCGGCGGGTCTTTGGTATCCACGTAGGCTCTTAGGGATGCCTCCTGCTGCCCACACGAATGCCTAAAAGCAGACTTAATTACGGCCTTTTTCATATTTTGATAGAAATTAACAGTCTCAAAGCCATCATATTAAGGTGGACGGTAGCCCACTTTGATCACCACGGAACGACCTGGTCACGGTCCGTTTCAAGAAGCCTGCGGTGCAGATTACATGCGCCCCGTTGTGGGTTCCGTCGCTGGATCGATGGACGAGTCCGCTGTAATTAAATTGCGAAGCTTGGGTACCGGTACGCCGGCTGTCCAGCGATATTGAGATCGCGCAATCTCTCCATGGTGACTTTACTTTCCTGCAGCGCTGATAATCCTGTAGAGTATGCTTTTCGAGAGGTAATTTTTTGCCAATGCAGCAAGCTCATGAATTCTGACTTCGAAATTAATGCAATTACGGTGGGGTTGTCGCACTTTTTATAGCGATAGAAAGCTCCACAATTTTGTTTCGTTTCAAGAAGTGTTATTTGTTTTGTTTATTGTCTTTCTGAAACAAACGATTGTGGTGCTTTAAAACATAATTTTTTGGGAAAGTAGCCGTTTGCTCACAGGTACTTAATTGCATCGGAGTTTGATATCAATTTAATGCTTTCCTGTCAGCATTTGAATTGTTGGCTTCACCACAACAATTTATATCGTTGAAGTGGCAGCGTAGCGATAGCTATCCAATGAATTCATACGTTGCTATTTCACTGATAACTCTATGCTTGCTTCTGCTGCCGGACTTTTGATATTGAGTTAATTTATTCACTTCTGTGGCGATATTACGGTATTTTGCTTTCATTGCTTTCAGTATCATCGGCTCACTGCTTAACAGCGAATGAGAAGTAGATACCATGGCTCTACAAACACATTTTTTTTTTTGTGAAGAGCCGCTTTCGTTATGCAAGCATCACTTGGCGATTGCACTGAATTTTTCCGCACCCAGTTAGTTCCAGAAGCTTATTTATCATCTTACGTAAGTTGATTATTGAGTTTCTCTCACAGCGATGACAGAACCTCGTGAAGTGACAATTATTATTGTCGACCACCGGTATTTCCACATACGGTTTCCTCTCCCCCGAATATTTTCAAACAATTTTAGAGAAGTAGTTGCAAACAACAATTCATATGGAAAAGAGACAGAGCGAACGGTGCAGACAACAGAGATTTCCACAGTCAGCTCACCCGATCACTGAGAAGAAAACATCACCTGAGTTCCCCCACACCTCTCTGAGCCAATTGCATTTTTGTATTGATCTGGAATTGAATTGGTGCGACCGCAAGACAGCGTCACTGAATTATACTCGCACTCGCTTCTTGCGGAGCGTGCGTCCAGGCCTTGTTTGTGTATTGCATCCGTTGATTCAATTATTGGTACAACGTGCGTGATGGTTGTGTATGGCAGCCGCAATGTCGGTCCTCTTGTTATTTATCATATCTGCAGCGTCTGGTAAAACGATCTCTGTTGGAACATAAACTTACGAGCACCCTAGAACTTGAAATTAGCGACCGTGTTTGTGCTCTATTGTATAAAGCGACAATTCGGCGTTGCAAAAAGAAAATAAAAAGTTAGGTAATTCTAAAAATAACAGAAAATATAAAAGCGGAACTCTTATAAACTTGGAATATGGTAACACCCAATGCGCAAGCACTTATTGTCAAATATTTAGGAGTTGACTTATTATCAAAGCCGCAATTAACCTGCTAAGGCATCTTGAGAGCGGCGCCAACTACTTTTTTGTTTGGACTATATTTTGTAATTTTAGTGCAGTTTTCAGGCGAAAAGTTTTTCCCTTATATCTCCCTGGGAGAGCTAAAATTCAATTATGTATAATTCTGAGTGTTGGAAAACATAAATAAAAGAGGCGAAAACAGCAGCAATTAAAGTATCTCAAAATATATGTTTCGGACATTCTGTCAGTTTTAGCTAGTAGGCATATAAACACAAAGAGTTTTTATAGCTATATCATTACAGCTTCCTAAATACAGTACTGGCCTGCTCGGGGTCTCGAAAACGGTCCAATCGCGTAAAGTCCCTCGAAAATCCTTAGGTGCAGCCTGATATTATTGGTACTTATTCTACACATATTTAGACAGAAAAAAATAATTTAAACTACTCTAAAGTACGATAGACTGAGTTTCTATCAGATAAACGAGAAATATGAAGAGTATGTACCAAAAATATCAGGCTGCGTCTGATAATTTGTCTAAGGACTGTACCGACAAGACCATCTTCATGACGTACAAACCCAGGCCTGTACTTTAGCAGGCCGTGGCTCAAAGCGTCCGGTTTCCATAAAGCCTCGAACCGTCTCCGTAGGGACTCAGACAATTAGCCGCTGCAATTCAGGGGGCACAAAAATCACTGAGGAGAAAATTGATATATTTTTATATCTGTCATGGCTACCTAATCCGTGCGGGACGAGCTCTAGGGGACGCACTGAAGCTCTCCGTGTTCCGGAGGTCTGAGTCCTTCCGATCTCCGCCGGCTAATTGCTGCTCAGTATAGACTGAGAAAATTCCGAGTTGTTTTGCACGGGATCACGAACGACGTCCGTCCCTGGTAATAATTGACCTCGGCCTTGCTATGAAAGTTTGTCCTGGCGTCCCACGCAGTAAAGCGAAGTACTTTGCTGGTTTGTTTTTTGGTTGTGGTGTAGCGGTTTCCGAATAATATTTTCATTTGATTCACAAGCATC
>LQNS02000231.1:4280835-4303299 GCA_001587735.2 Parhyale hawaiensis
GTGTTTGAAGGGGCACGACGAAACATTGGACGAGTTTGACGTAGGGATGTTGCGGCACAACAGCTAAGGCCGCCGCCACACTGACGAGACAAGCATCGTGCAACGCGACAAATTTGTTGCACGACAAAATGTAACGGAGGGTACAGCAGTCTGCTGCCCCCACCGCCGCAACTGCGATGCCTCGCGACACCCGTGCATTGTTGCAACACGACTCCCGTAAAAATCGCGTTGCGTCGCTTGTTGCTCCGGTCTGTTCCCGGCCCAACTTGCGAACACAGCTGAAGCTCGTTGATTATAAAAAATAGTGTCAATCCACCGGGAGTTGCCTGGATAAACGAGAGGCTTCCGGCTATTGTTCTACATCGGTCAGCTAAATTGATGCGTGCGGACACTCACATCCCGCTGCTCCAGAGGCTTACACTGAGAGACAAGCAGCACCGCAGTACATCATAACTTGCTACTGCAAGGGTTAGAGAGGCACTGGCTCTGGTCCTCCAGACAAACCCCTTAATTGACTCATTGCTTCTCGCTGTAAGAGTAAGGACAGACAATGTAGACGCTCAGCTTCTGCTTCTTTACAACGAGCTGTAAATGTCAAGTGATAGAAAGCCTTCCTATTTTTACATACATGCTACCGAAGCGAGTATCAAGCTGGGTAAACATAAATTCGCCGTTGTTTTCTTATCATAACTCCACATAATTGCAGAGCTTACCTGTATCATTTTCCATAAGGAGGGATATCCCCAAGCAAATATTGCTCAGGCGGGAGTCATCGTAGCTCATCTGTAACTTTTCTATTTTCCTAAAAGTTTCATTGTTTAAATACCAGCTAACGTTGCAGAAAAAGTTCAGAAAGCATTAGCGATATTGTCTTAGAGCGCCGCTGAGTTTCGTGCGATACAGTGTTTACTTACGTAACTACAGCTCATAGCTACGTAGGATATAGTGATCTTTACTACTGTAGTTCACTTGACGAGCTTAGCATGACACGCAATGGATGTGCAACTATAAAAGTAAGTACGAGAGAACATCATCATACCAGTGGCATACTTAAGAGTTAAAGTAAAACGTAATGCAATGTGGAAGTGAATTAAATCTATGGTGATCACATTACTCAGACGTCTTAGGTGTAACTTGAATCAGATGAATATTATGTTGGGATTCGTTATTAGAGTGCCCTCATGTTGCCCGGATGTCTGTTGTGTGCTTCGAATGCGGGTATTTAAATAAAAAATGCGTGATGTACACAGCACTTGTTTATTAGATGATCTATCTACAGGAACGAATTAAGTTCGAATAACGAGATAGTGCTAGGTGCGCCAATAGCGCCATAGTATGAATTCTATTCACTATTTCACTTATTTCTCGACTCGGAGTCAATTTAAAGTTAGTTCGTAACATTCTAACTTTGTCAAAGCTTTGACTTCTGCAGTTACAAATCTATCACGGGCAGCCGTCTTATAGAAGCTACGTCGCAACTTTGGTGGACGATCGATGTTTTCAAGAAGACTTTGGCTAAGTATTTGATTTTACTTGTGTGGCGGTCAGAAACCGTGCTGCCAACGAACTCGGTATGATGTTTGTTAACTGCTGCATGGTAAAATATCAATCCGTTAACGTGACTAAAATCAACTTCATTGGTGAGTCAAATGTCCTGTAAAATTTGCGCAAATAAATGGCCAAAGATAATCGTATATAAATAAAAAAAATCACATTTCTGCTGACCATAACTATAATAACGCTAAATTGGTACGTATTCTTCAGGGTATTATTGTACACGAATATATGTATTCCTACAATTATGATACTTTATATTTATACACTTTAGTCAAAAGCAACTGTTACGACAAAAACTTCATAAAACGCAATGATTTAAAGGTGACTTAATCGCTGTTCCTTATAACAGGCAGCAGTTTGCACGACAAACACTTGAAAATTGATTGCCGACTCTGTGAACGGAGCATACAGAGCTCCCTTGGCAATGGCAGAGATATATCACAATTATTTGTAGTTTAGTTTATTTTAGTTCCATTATTTCTTATTCTCGAAGAGGCTTTGAAGCTAGATTTTCAAAACATTGATAGAAATAAGTGTCTTGCACGGTAAACTCATGGACATTGCTCGGTACCACTGCTGAGGTGCTCCTCTTGTGAGTCATAGTCGAGTCCCGTTGAAAAAGCCCACCTCTAAAAGCAACGCATTTTGTCATGAGAGGCTTTCATCCGGCATATCAAGATGTATGCTTCTATTTTAATCGGTGTTTAGGGGCCGCATTCCCCCAAATGCTGCCGTACCCAATGGATAAGACTATCGTAGAGCTTGGAGTACATGTGCTTCAAGTACCTATACCTAGTTTCTTAACTACATGGGATGTTGCATACCACAGTATTTGATTTGTTCATGAATGGGGAGCGCGTTATTTATAATTATTTAGTTATTACTGTGGGCTGCTATAGCAGTACCAGTATATACACAATTATACATTATATGTTTTTATATACTAAATAAATTTTTCATGTGTACTTACATGTCATCGTTTGATGGTGTTTAAGTAGACACTAAGCGCATAGCCTCGATGAATTATTCTACTAGCAAAACATAGAAATGCATTTAAATAGTTTTAAATGCATTTCAGTACCAATTTTAGTTTCCATTTTTAACGCCGAAACCGCTCTAATTCAAGTACATAGTATAGTGCTCAAACTGCTCATGGACTGAGTAATTGTATACTTTTATAGCAAATGAAGACAACGATACTCATTCTGAAGAAACTATAAGACGCCTGTTGTAAATATTAAATAGCCACGCAATAATTCACCTTGAAACCTACAACTACACTACTTGTCTATTATAGAAACTAGAGGGACCGCGCTGTCATAAATGACAGCGAAGAAATTGTGTTAATCCTGCTTCATTGATCATGTTCTCCTTCAAGCAATCGCCCATTTTACAGATCATGCAGATGAGGGTTCACGTACGGGTTCATAATTACTGAGCATCGACACTCTTATCTTCTTTCTCTGTTTCTCTGACGTGGAAAAAATTAATTACTTTTGCTGGCAGTTCAGCAACACTGAAAAGAATTTATTCGCTTTGGTGTCATAGCTACCCACGATATTATATTTGTACGATAGTTTTTTGGTTAATGAAATCTGTTTCGTCGACAATTGCATCAAAGTTGAAGAATAGATGATGCAACGAAATCATCTGTGGGAAGAAACTACGAATCAAGATGCTTGAGAGTGCTAATGGAATCTTCAGATATCTTCAGTGCTGAGATTTCAACTTCAGCAATGCAAGAAGTGCATTCTGACATAAGGTCACCCTATACATTGCCATACTCTAGATTCAGTATATGGAGAAGGTAATACTCGTACAAATCAGACTAAGCCTTCGACATCTTTACTGTTTGAATTTCAAGATAAGTTTGCCATCATCTGCTACGTACCTGACCTATATTCTACCAATCAGTTTTCAATTAAGCTTGACATGATGACCATGGACAGCTTTCAACCTGCGCTAATTTCCACCTATCCGTTTCGTTGTAGGGTGACAGAAAATAGATAAACAAAGAGATAGATAAATAAACAGATAACTACTCATCGGTCTTTATTATATTGTAGATGACTTGGACCTCTCCAACTTATACATGAGTTCGGAAGAGGATAGATCAATTCATTTCTCCCTGGACTAAATTAGGACACGCAAGAATAATTTACATTACCAGATTATTCGCTTCACTATAATATGACGAAACTTAGACCAGGATCAGACGAAGTCCTCTACAAATTAATGAATAGAACCGGAAGCAGTGACCAGTGACCGTGCAACACAAGTTAAAGGCTTCACCGTACAAGTCTCGCTCGCGTTGTGTTATGTTCATTGACTGTGACTGGGCGGTCAGTTCGGTTAAACGTAAGGCAATACAATATTATCGTCTTCAAGCAAAAGGAAAAGTGCCTAAAACATTATTTGTTTCTTTGTTCATAAATCACTTGAATAAATCAGTATGCAGAACGATGAAATTAGGTCGAGTACATTGTTTTTGCCAATATGAATTGCAATAATAAATTTAATGTAAGTCGACTGACTAACTGTACAAACGAAAAAAAGCAGAGATAGTTAGAAGTATTCAAAAATTACGCCAAGGGCTTACATTTCTATAGATTTCTTAATTTAGCACACAAATTAAATAATGATAAATCAAAAACTCTGCAACAGCTAAAAGGTTTGATACATAAGCCGGGCTCGTAAACAATTGCTTGCTGTCTGTCCCTCCATGTGTGCTAGGTCATCATGACAAACAGAAGCATCTTTGAGCGATGTGGAAAAATTACCGATTTAGAATGAAGTGCAAGTTACGAGTGTCTTTTTCCTGGTAACACAGTACTATCAACTCGAGGGTAAAAATATGCTATGCATTGTTTAATTACAGTATCGAGTTACACTAACTGAAAAGAGTCATTGTTCTGGTTGCCCTGCTCTGAATACGCCGAGAAAATCAAAAGGAAGCTCCTCATTGAAATAGAGCCCAAATAGAACCAATGATATCCAGACTCCGGTGTGTAAACCTGCAGTTAAAGCAATCACCTCGACAGTTATTAACGTTTCATGTTTTGTGTTTGAACATGTTTTCCGTGTAGATCACCATTTTCAATGGTTCTTCATTTGAGAAGAGAGCAATGTATGTTAGTAAGCATTTGATAAACGTGAAAAAATACTAGAAACAGCTCTGACATTAGTTATCTGCTGTTTGCCTGCCTCGTTGTCCCAGAGCCTGTTTTGCTTCATGATATTCCATAATTATGCAGTGTTATGAAACGTGTCAGTAGTACAATGTCAATTTGTTGCAACTGATCATATTTTTGCGCTTAAACCAACATCTTCGGTTTTCGTCAGACGCCCATGATTTTTACTACACATTAACACAACGACAGTAGCTTAGAGTGAACCAAAATTGGCTTTCACACCTCTCTTGGAATGGGCTTCTCGGTCCGTCGAGTATATATCCACTATAAAATCAGATCTATCAGTTGATCCCATGGAAGTCGAATCAAGCTTTTCTGTTGCAAAAATGTTTGTTATTTTTTCGAGAGATGGGAAGCAAAATCTTTGCGAAAACACAGATATTAAAATTAAACCTGGAAGCGCCTCGATGCCGCAGTGGGATTCTTCAAGCTTTTCAGGATGAACCGCCTTGACGGCAGGAACGGAATCAAGGCAGAAGAATTCTTTGCTGTATATTAGGCACCAATGGCAACACTGACGATAGAACTTTGGCGTTCGATTATAATCTGCTTCCGTGCTACAGCGAAGCCTCTGTGGGTGCAGTAAACAAACTGAAAATGTTCCTATCTGAAGCCTACCCACATATAAACTTCAAATTTTCTTATAAAAACACATTTACTATAGGGTCCTACTTTAAATTCTAAGACAAACCTCCCACACCACTGCTGTCAGGTGTTATATACCGTTTTAAATGCACAGGATGCAACGCCTCGTACTACGGTAGCACTGGATAACATTTCAAAGCCCGTATTGATCAATATTTAGGTATATCTAGTCGAACCGGTTTACCACTAGCAAAACCATCCCATTCAGCCCCCCGCCTACATGCTGAAGAAAACAACCATCCCATCAGCAGGAATGACTTCTCAATCATAGCCTCTTCCAATCCTATCGAGCTGACAACACTAGAGTCCCTCTACATCCATAGGAGCAGACCTAACCTCAACATTATGACCTCAGCTGTACCGCTTCATACAGTTCACCAGTAGACTCACATCAGCCGACTGTACAATAGCTGACATCCGGCCTCTCCACGCAGCTCCGCTCATTTGCCTTTTAGACCTCCTCCCGACCACACCTATGCTCCCCTAACTACGATTGAATAAATAAACAATAATTTTAAATAGATTCTGATGATTTAATGTTGGCAATCATGAAGTGATGTAATGTAGGTACCCATGAAGTTATGTAGCCCAACGTGAGCACCCATGAAGTGGTGTAATCTAGACACTTATGATAATTATCATTTCATCGTCCAGCACGACAATGGTGGCTCTAGGTATACTTCATAATATGTGCTACTCTTATCGCAAGAGAACGTTAGAGAGCGGCCATTGCAGACACACCATCTCAGTTCGATTCCTATCATTTACCACGGGTGAAGGAATATGCTTCACAATAGTTATCTGTGAAGGTAAGAGGTATCCCTTAAAAAAGAATTGGAGAACATGCCAGCCGAGAACAGTTGCTGTCAAAAAATTATGAAAGTGATTTCGCTAAGCAATTCATTTGCAGGGATACATAACTCACCATTACACTAGGCCCCATTTTGTTACTGGATTATATAATTTTTTTTAGTTTTCAATTTACTCTAAAATATGATAGAGACGTGCCCATTAACATGCTTATAGCATGGGTCCACTGTTCACCACATAGTGATGTCGTATAAGTATGACAAAAAATTGCCTTAACACACTGTTGAGAACACTTCCTATTGCAACTACGCATGTAAAATGTTATGGCAGGTGATGCACTTGTACAGAATATACTGCACCAATACGCTCCGTTCGAGTACACAATGAAACGGGCATGCACCCTAATGCAGCACATGCAACAGAAAGTGATATGAAACGGAGTTACAATTTCTTGTTTCAAAGTGGTTTAATAATTCGAAATGCAGAAATAATATATTTATATATTTATTTAATTGTACGATTTAATATGAAGCTAGTTATAAATACCTTTTTTAGTCTTCATAGAAATTCTCATTTGATATAATGCCCGTCAATGATTGCCGAAAAGTTATTTTTCATTTCCTTTCTAAATATTTTTTTCGCAGTGAGTGTGTCGACGATTTATGAAGCTGATCAATAAGCAGTTTGTTTCAAATATTCTTTCAGTTAATTATCATCAATAAATATGGCTCACAGCGGGCTGCTTATCAGCTCCGATTTCATTTGTTTCGTTTTCTGCAAGGATTGAGATCGTCAGTTATGGAACGTGAATCAATGGGTGAGCTTGCTCAAACCGTATAATTTGCTAGAGGATTATTTTAAAGTGCTGTACGTCATGGCCTTGGGATGAAGTGTTTCGTTAGGAGGCACCTCAACAGTCTCACTGAAGGTTCAATAACAACTCAGATCTGGTAGAGAGAGGTCCGACGCTCCAGATCCGTTTGAAAAATCATGGCGGAACTGCCAGGCTTTTATAGAACGAACAGGAGTTCACAGTGCAAGAAGTAACTAATCTTGTAAAACTCCAGATTAAGTACAAATGTTGCTTCTGCCACGGTAATAGAGGTAGGTTACATGCGAGTGATACCTTCGCGTTTCAACGAGGCAGCACTTAAAAATCAACTCTTGTCTGATATTTGAGCATTTTGGATGACTGTTGATGCTCTGGCCCGAAAGGCAAATCAATCTTCAGTAAATGATGTTCGTATAGGACCCTGCACGCACCCAAGATTAAAAAGCTTTGAGGCCACACTCGCAGGAAAACTTTGAAGCAACTCCCGAAAGAAAATATGCCTCCCGCTTTACCAAGAGAGCTGTGGACTTCTTCCTCGCCCGACTTAAACCCCTTTGACGATTGGATGTTCAGTGTGGTTCTGGAGTGTCCAATACGAAACTCCTTCAAAGCACATTCACCTTAGTCATTCATCCGGCAAGCACTGAAGTCTTTAGAAAGAGATGAAATTGCACGACATTGTCGCTCTTTTTGTAAATGATTCAGGCACTTTATCGTCAGACGGTTATATTGAATAAAATAATGCATTTTGTGCCATTCCTCATTAGTAAAAATCGTTAAATTTCTTGGCATCGACTGTCTTCTTTTTCTTGGTTTCTGTTGCTTCACAAAATATGAAATGCACTCCCACGTTCTTTACTTGTTCGACCCTGTGGTATTTTATGGACCCGAAATGCTGCCAAGACTACTAAACCAATTATTGAGCAGAATACTTGTTCTGTGGTAAATTTGATCCACTTTTACTTAGTTGAAATTGAAATATGGCGAGAAATTCTGCATCTTAATACTTCTCTACTCGGTAAAAATTACAACAATGAACTCTACCGCATATAACGTGTAGTAAGGTTCACTTTCAAAAATAATAGGCAGCAAGATATCTTTGCATAATATTCTAAATTCTGCTTGTCCTTCTCTAACTTCCTTCCCTCCTATGCTCGTTCTTTCCTTAGAACGAACGTTACGTTTTCAGTACTGAAGAATTCGTGCATTCTTGATACGAACTCAGAAAGGAACTATATGAGTTAAGTTTAAATTTAAACCGCTACTACTCGCAGGCTATGGGTAGAAGACTTGCTATCTATTCGGAACATATTTTCTACACCCTGTAAGCATGATGCGAGTCTGACATATGGGAAAACATTGCGTATATTCTATGGAATTTCCACAGATATAGTTAGTAGTACTTCATTCCCCATGCGATTTTTTTTAAGCCATTGGCAGATACGATGAGATGCCACCCCAACAAACATCCAGTGAATACGGGTGAAGCTGGTACAATTTCAGGAACGAGTGCTCATAACCGCCGTCATAGGAGCCTGAAACCGTCATACATAAGAGCTTCAGTCTCCTGTAATGGCTGTTTTGAGCAGACGCGTCCATGCCGTGTAGCAGTTCTACCAGTAACTATGATTTTTAGCTATGGCAAATCTCTTGTACACTTCAGCCCATTCCATGCACGTGTCTGCACAAACGTATCACCCCGTCCTGTGCGCAGGTGCGTGCGGGAAAGTGTTGAAGTTGTAAAAAAATTGTCGCAAATAAGCCACTGCATACAACAGTTGTCACTCCTATATTAGTTCAACGTTCCTCTGTCACAGTCAACCCCCCTCCCAATTTGCAGGTAAGTTCATTTCTTTGCGCATGCAGCAGAAAAGCTTCGTAACCCTAGCGACGCCGCTGCGACCACCGGACGTCTAAATATAACACTGAATGCGTGGCTGCATAGGCTCTCTGGCCCGATTAAGGACGTGCGGCAGGCTTGTGTGGTATCTTTATTTAGTATCGGTGACTACCGTCTGTCTGTCTGCCAGCGGAACTGTTGCGCGCGGGGCTTAGTTTGTGGGGTACGCGTGCCTGCAGCTGCGCAGCGCATGTACAGCTGCAGCTCGGCTGACGCGTCACGATTTAGCTACAGGAGTTTGTGCATCACTGCGCAGCTGTAATACCACTAACATCGATATGCAGCTGTCGTACAACTGTAATATTTTCTCGCTCTTGCAATATAAAGATGAGGACCCTTGTGTACCGCTGCAATACTGACGCTATTGTTCAACTGTTACGAACACTTTTGAATCCGCTGTGTAGCTGTAATAACCCTGAGATAACGGTACTGCTGCATTCGCTGGACACCTTCACTATGTCTCATATGATATGCGGTTTACAAACATAAAAATCGGGTTTTTATCAGTCACCAGAGGGACGAACAGCCAGAGAGTGATGAAAGAGAAAGTAGCGCATGGACAGCTTTTCGTTGTTCAAGTCTGTGGTTGCGATTCGGCTCGAGTGCGACAATAAATGATATCATGAATGCCCTCAGAACTTATGTTTGTCATAACTGGGAGAGACAGACCGAAGTCCAATCTACTAGAGCATTAAGTGGAGTCTTATGCATCCGAGGCGAAGAAAGTGGAATGATCAACATCGCAGCATCTAAAAACATCCCTGGAGTTTTCGTCGCCATTTTAAGGTCAAACGTCAACTTCAAATGAAGCGCTTGCTGATCTGCAACCTCATTCTAACTATCGGGAGAGAAGAGCGCCACCGGTCTTCTCAGTTGTAAACAGGTCCAGTCTCCTCGAGTTAACAGAACTTTCTACGCGGCCAAAATCTCTCATCAATAACACGTGCCCAGCTCTATCTTCATCGCTGGAGTGTTTACATAAAAATACTTCTGCCACTCACTACAAAAGTTTTTTTTTAGGCCTTGCAAGCATGGAACAAAAATATTTCGAGAGCACCGAAAACTGACCACATAAATGCACGTCGGTCGTGTTCATAAAGCGTGTAATTCTGCGGTCTCTTTCTTTAATTTTGGTGCGGTCATGATTTATTTGATTGCGCAGCCAGCCTGTAGTCTTTACTATTACCCTTTACTATTATACCTAAGATCAGTTGTTCAGAAAACTAATACCGGAACAGGAGAGAAACACAAGATATCGCTGACACTACGAGTCTATTTTGTGACCGTTACTCGACCAATGATCAACACCCTCAAATTATTACGGAACGCGCATGACGGAACGCTACATCGGAAGTACATACCTATTCTCTGGTCACTATGTGCTAATTTTACGCCTTTATGCAAAATTAATGCGTTTCACATATAGAGATATCAGGTATGTTCGATTGGGTCGTCGAGGTCGATCTTAGCCAAGTCCTCTTCGATCGACTTTAGCTATTCCGAACCTGCAGACAGGAACTGTGACTGTGTCACTTTGAAGCGTGTCACAGGTGTTAGAAAAAGCTCGAGTATGTCGAACCGAGCAAAATCTCCATTTTACGAAATGAGATTGAGTTCTTGGAAGTTTCACAGATGATCAAATTTGAGTCAACGCCTGAATCTTGAACAAACGAATCGATAAGTTAAGTCAAGTGAGCTGGGCTTAGATCGACTTTCACGTTTCATTCCAGCCCGCCATATAGTTTCCACCCCTACCAAAACTTTGGGCCGCCACAGAAGCTAAACCTGCAATTCAGCTTTTACGTGGCACCACGGGCGGCCCAACTGTTGTTGAGAATGGAATTCAATAACTTTCTCAAACAGATCTCACTTTCACTTCTATAATGTTTCCTCAGCGTTGTAATGGAATAATTAGTGACTCATATAACGCCTCTTTCGGTTTCTGCTATTACCAAGTTACAAGTGAATAACTTCTGATGCCGAATTAAGTGCAACCTTGTGTTGCACACAAAGAAAAACCCAAAGTCCTCCTTTGAGCGTAAATTAGTGGGTCACTGCTTATAGAAGCGCATCTCATGGGAAGTAAGAAACAGTAGATAGTTCGCACGAAGAATGATAAACAGTCGCAGGTTCAGGAATTCGAGGTTCCGTGCAGGGTTCGTTATAGCAATTGAGATCGGCATGAGTCTGTGTGAAACTTTAGTGAACACTAGCGAACTTGAATAACTCAAGTGAAGGAAAAAATACCGCGTAGGAGCCTTTAATTTTAATCATAACACTTCTGGTGAACTTGTTTACAACACCGTCGGCTTTGGCACCGTTTCAGTAACTAATCGAGATGCAAGAAAGCCGTCGTTCACGACACAGGTGCATGAATATCCTTCAATAGTTGTGTGTATTTTACTGATAGACCCGAACAGGTCTCTCGTGCCTAGTTCAACCAAAATAACTGCAGAACTGGTGCTGTTGATATTAATACTGCCTGACCTCCAAATATCGACTCAGAAAATATAGGGGTGCAAAAGTCTCGGTTCAGGAGATTGCGAAAATAAGCACTACATTTTTTTTATATTTTTCTGCGGTAGAGTATTTCTGAAGAATAAATAAAGCTGTGTGCTTTGTGCGCCTCCCTGGGCGTCACAGAGAAAACTATTTTCAAAGTATTAACTTTATGTCGAAGGTAGCAAACCCTGACTCCGCAAAGCGAGTTGAAGGGATAACAGTGTAAATGCAGTAAGAGTCATAGGATCGTGTGTATGACATAATTGTCGGCTGAATGAATTAAAAGCAATAACACTCAAAGCGTTTCTTCTATTTTTTCTATTTTTACGTACTGTACGCAGTTACTTCGCTCACTAGTCATATTAGCACTCCATTTATCAGTACTATAAATGTATCCTGTAGTTAGGAAGCTAAAAATTGTATTATGCACATGTATGAGCAACACAACGGCACGCGGTCAGTCAGCACACGGACATTTTACACCTCAAGCAACCCCCTAAATTAAGTAACATCCGACGGGCCTACCGCCGCTCATTCACAATTCGCCGAACCAAGGCGCGTCGCCCCCTCGCCCTGCCTTGACGCTGCCGCTAATTATGGGCGCGGTTAAGATCAACATTTACATTTCTCTGAAATTAAAGTCGGTGGCGCTGAGAAGCAAATGAGAACTTGGCGGCGCTGAGGCGAGAGCATCCAACCAACAGTTACTGCGGGCAGCGGCAAGAATGCTTGGTGTTGTTTGTAGTGGGTCCGAAATAGCTCAGTGAACTGCAGACGGTACGTTTTTCTTCGTATTATTGTATCAAGGAGGGGGGGGGAGGATAGATCTGTGAACTACACACAATACGTCTTTCTCCTGATGATTGTATCACGTGAATAATTGGGAAGACTTTTGTAAGAGAGAGCTGAGCAGTTTCGGCGTCATGCTGCGCAACCATAAGAGTGAGAGAAGGCCGGAGACCTTCATTTAAATGTTGTGGCTGGATTGCAATAACTCGTTCACTGATAGCGATAGTTTCTAATTTTTTTTTGTTTGGTTGAAGAGGAGAGAAAATTTTTCATGCGCACTACAAAGCAAAGAATGCTTGGCATTTTCAAAGTACCAGAAAAAAGTTTTAACACCTAACGAAACTTGTTGGTGTTTAGCTGTTCTTAAATGTTAAAGCATGTGGATCGCCGAAATGATTTTCGTACGCATTTAACTTCATCACCATCATGTGACATACCTTTAGTAAATTTTGTAGTTCTTTTCTATTATTTTGCGATGGCGGAAAGGCATTTGGTTTTCTTGGCATCATCGTGCATTATTAGTACCCGTGTAAAGTACTAATCACTAACGTAGTATGCCCTCACTTCATACGGAAGCTGGGTTGCAGGCATGATCGTATGAAAATAAGGACCGTGTTATATACATATAATATATTATACATCTGTAAAAGCCGTAACTTTCATTTTGCATACACTGTTTTAGTATTTTTTAATTTCATGAATATTTGTGTTTGTACTTTATCAAGGGAAAATTTTGCAAGAATTTAGAGAAAACATGAAGGTCGGAGGCAAAATATTATAATAATGCATATAACAAACGATATCTAAAATCGTGTGAGGAGGTGTTATCATGGGGCTAAGTTTTACCTAAATTTGCCATAGCAAAGTTTGATATTGTGCAAATGCGTGAGCTGCTGGAATTAGTTTGCAAGTGTATCACACCTGATTATATTTATATAGTCAATTTTTGACCCTCAGTGTCCTTTAAATTTAACTTAAGAACAATGTAAAATATTCAGTAGTCGAGTGCAAGAGCTTCCACAAAGGAATTGTACATCGATTATTTATCCCTAACAACTTCATATTGTTCTATTGACATGAAAGAGACCACAAATTCTGAACTCGATTTAGTTTCTGCCCATGATTGGACACGTGGCATCACCTTCAGGTGTACCTTATAGATTTACATATCCCTAGAGCCCTTGACAATTTGTTTCCTTGGAGGCCCCTAAAATAGCAATAATATAGAAATCTCAGTTGAAAATTTTGAATGGTCAAGCAATTTGTTGTTAGATAGTATCGTGTCAAAATTACAGTGCTACGATTGTACTACATCTGAACTAGAGAAGGATTCTTCCAGGCGACGTAGTTACATATAACTTGTATGGCGAAACTAAGTGGCTATTGTCATATGGCTTACAATAATGATTAAGTTACGTCTCTTGCATGTCAGAGATTCGTATTGCGTGATTTCAGGGTCCAAAGAAAAATCAAACCAAAACGTTTGATTAGCTGCAGTACGTAGCAATCGCCTAATCATGGACTCGTCAAGGAAATTACACTTCTTTGCCAACGGCAAGCGATACTGCGTGTATTGCACTCAGATCTCTTTTTGGCTGTCAGAGTAGTTACAATAGGTACAGTAAGAGATACTAGCCAATGAAAGTGCAGATACTGGTGTCAAGTCAAAAGTGAATGCTCCAATAATTGCCTGTCATAGCTGTACAGGTCACATTTATGAGTTTCTAGATTTCTCATTGGATTTCTTCTTGGTATTATAACTATATTTCGTATAGGTCGTTCCCGCATGCCCGCATCCACAAATAAGGCTAAAATTGTCGCTCTCAAAACTGTTGTTTTCAATAGCGGGGCTTTGTGAGGACCTCGGGGGTGGGGCCTTTTTCGCACAGGCGAGGATCCCTCTTCGTTCTATCGAGAGTCACGGAGCAACTCACTTTCCTATATGCGAAACGTCTCCTATATTGGATGGCAAATGAAGAAGTAGCAGAACACTTACATATGTAGCTGTCAGCTTCTGGTTTGAAGTGCACGGCGAAACTGAAACATTAATCCATATTCAACACGGGAGTCGCGTTTACTCATCAGCGAAATCAGACGGTCTGCAATACTCCATTTTCTCAGAAGGAAGTATTTTATACTCTGTAGTTGTCTATTATCGCCACACCTTTATTTATGCATAGTATTTCTTAGGTATCGTCGAGTTTATGCAAAACGTCTTTACCAACTGTCGCCGCCTCGACAGTCACGGCGCGTTAAACGCTCGATCAGCGCATGAAGCAGTTCTGTCAGCCCTCCAGTCTCATGTTGCAGACACCAGCTGGGGAAGACTGCAGTTGCGGTACTCAGAATAGCCTTACTGAGCTGCCGGGACGGTAGCTCTAATTTATCTCCTCACACGCAACCGCCGAGTTACAGCAGCGAGTCTGCCAGTGCTGCTGTAATTGCCTCGGCTCTGAAAAAATATAATGATAAATAAATTTTATCGCTGCAGAACTTTTCACAAGCTATCAATCTAACTCAGCAATGTTGTTTTTGGCTCTAACCATTATATCGTTCGTATATAACTGGCTTGAAATAAAATAACAGTTTCTACGAGCAAAAAGAATTTAATTGCAAAATACAAGCGTATTTTGTTTAGGCGGGGAAATATACCTCCACGTTCTATCTTCGTGCATTTCACTTGAGTGAGATGATAAACTTGAAAAATACCAAAAACGTACAGCTTCATTCTACAACAAGCATTTACATATTTATTATTTATGGTAGATGAGATAGTAATCAATAGCTTTCAGTGCACTAAGCAGCAATGTAATAATTCAATCAATTAAATTTTCATGGGTGACATTGCGCCAGTTATTTTTGTTTTGTTAAAGCATGCCTGTTTCGCCCGAAGTGCCCCTCGCTCATACTGTTATCGGCGAGGGAAGTTCCCACATCGGAGTAGTAGTCAGAAACACTGCTTTACCTCACTTGCTTCGTTGCTTGTCTCCTGTTGATGGAAGGAAAACACTCAGTCTCATACGGAAAAGGAACTTTTTATGGAATCTTACAAAAATTCTTGGAATTGAAGAAAGAATGACGAATCCTTAATTTGGACTCCCATAGCGCTTTGCTGCAGATAAGGATTCCTTATTTTCTCAGCTGTAATCTTTAGCGACATCCGTAAATGTGTTTACTTCGATCTATGCAAATCCGATTGAGACTTGGAAGGGTTTTTAGGATATTGAGAAGATGATACCGAATGCACAAACAAATAGTTTTGCTGTGTCCAGCGGACAACTTCCCGCAAAATGAAAAAAATCAGAGCACGAGCCCACTTTTGTAAAATGCCAGATGGACGCTCTCGTGGAACACAAAAACGCTGATATATGCGACGTTGAAAATACTCATGAAACGAGGAAGTATCTGGTCCAATGCTGGCGATGTAGAAACTAGTTGACCAAGTCGCCCGCCATTTTTTTTTTGGGGGGGAGGGGGGATGGAGAGGATATTTTTTACAATACTTTGTAGTGACAGACCATCGATAAAATACGGAAAATCCCATCAGTTTGGCGAATACGACAGCGTGTGTTGTTCTAGGCAAAGTAAACGCTGAGTACTTTTCATGCAGAGCGGGGTATTTTGTGACTGCTAACTACATCCAGCTGAGCAAATAACTGCTTGCTTACGTTTCATTTGCTGTTAAATCGCTCTTGCTTTAACAAACTCGCTCACAACATTGAGACAGCTGAATATTCATGTCAGACGGACTTTACGCTATCCATGCTATGAAGCGCTAATGTGCTACAAAGATACCTGAAGGAGAAAAAAGCTGTAGCAGCGAGGTGGTGCAGGTTGGTCCAGAGAAGGTTAAGTATACGTCCATGGTTAGGTATACCTAAGGTTGGCGCCCAGCTACGGTCATTTTTGGTTCGGCCACTGGAGTAAAAAAAAAAAAGGGCAGGAGGTCTGAGGCCTCTGACATTTTTTTTTTTCACTCAAGTGTCTCGTTTTATTCGCTTGGCCTTTTCAATTCATGTGACTGGGCCGCACTTGCCAGCCTTTATTAGTTACATCGTTGGTCTTCAAATGCGGCATATATTGCGACGTTCTGCTCGCTGCTAGCAGACGTATGCAGAGGGCCAGCTGCTGCTTCTGCTTCCCAGTCTTCAATCAAGTCGCCGCTTGACAACAAATTTTAACGGAGATCTGCTTGATACTCAGTTCGCCAGGTCGAAGCCAGCGTATCTTCTGCAGTTTCGGGCAAGTCGAGCCTCAAGTGCTCAACTTCGGCTCCCAATCGAACACACCTTGATTAGGGCTTGTTGAATAGGCTCGTAAACTTCTGAGCAAATTCAACTCTTCCTCATCTTCCGACAAGAGCGTTAGTTTCGCCGCTTCGAGTCCTGTTGCAGCTGCTAAGAACCAGCCAAGTACGCTTGTGACCGCTGAAAACTATTTTGCTCAACATGAGCGAACTTCAGACTGTTTTATGGAAAATGATTGAAGTTTAAATCCTGAGTTCACTAGGGCGAAGCCGAGGCACCTGCCTGGTCCAGGTGTCGGACGAGTGGGCTTGGCTTTGCTCGACTTGATGAGCCGAGCAGAACCGATCAACTTTAACGAGCTATTTATCCCACAGGGGATGTAACTGTTGGGAACTGATTTATCCGATATTGATTTTTAGAAACTAAAATGAATCTGTTAAACTTTGCACAAACTTCAGAATTGCGCTTTGTACAAAAGATGAAATATCAAAACTCGACCTATTTGAAACGATTTGTAAAACAATCTTCATCGCTGCGTAAATCAATATACAAGAAAATTTAACTGCCTCCGTGTCTTCCTTGCCTTATGCTTTTCCTGTAAAAATATGAGAATTTCCACTGACGTTTGAAAAATATAATATTACATAGATATATAACAAACTATTGCAAAAGTCAACAGTATCTCAGGCTAGCTGAGCTAACATTCTTTATAAAAATATGCTTAGGTACACTGTTCCTTTACCGCAAATTTTGCGCAGCTTTTCAACGTATAAAGCTGATGAAGACTCAACAATTTCTATGAAAAATATTTTTTTCTGGGTAGGAAAATCAGTAAATGTTGTAGCCGTTCTTTGGAACAATAATAATATTAAGGACGATATTGAGGATGATCCGGAGTTCGACTATGAGAGTAATATTTCTCTGTCATCATATAAAGATTGTAGAAAACGAATAAGTAACTGTTGTGCGAGAAGATCTTGTCTGCATTCGAGTTCGTTGAGGTACGCAATCCTGACTGTTTTAAAAGCTTAGTTTTTTATACTCATTTTCCCCGGCCCAAGGCCTACTCTTCCTCTTGGCTCTGACTGGTCAACAAGCGCTCTCTATTTCTGGGCTATGAGCTTTGGAATGATCTTCCCAAAAACAAATCTTCCTCTCGTAAACTACATCCCAACATTATAAAGCGCTTATTGTATTTATTTAGTTCGTGTCCACCTCTTAAAGAAATATACAAAAAATAGGCCTGATTACAGATTTTGTAATTAAATGGGAAGATGGCGAAAGTGTGTTCCTTGTCCCTTTATACGAATACATTTCTTGCTTGAAACAATTTTTGAAATCGAAACAAAGATATTTGCAGTTTCCGGAGTCTGATTTTATAACTTTTTTCTCTCAGCTCACGACGTATAAATTCGGTAGATGATCCACGAAGCAGTCATGAAGAGCTAATATTTCACGGTGCAGTAAACAAATTATTTCTTCTAGCTTGCTGTCTTTCTTTGACGGAGCAGATTCGCTTCCTGGGCCAAAATTTCAGCACTGCAATGAAGCAGGTATTTGAGCTTGGAAGACAGTATCCTGGCTACGGTACCATCACTTAGCATATAAGCTTACTGGAGTTGCATTCAAGTTTATTGTAGTGTTTTACTTAAGATTTTACTTCTACTCTCACTATGGAAGACGCACGTAAAAGAAGGAGACTGAATAAGAAATGTAAAAGATAAACGAGATTACTACAGTCTCAGGTCCAAAGACGTGCTACCAACGGAGAGAGAAGACGCATGTACGCAATACAGTGTAAGAAAAAAAAAAAACTAGAAGCAGGAAGGTAACAGAAGAGAATAGGAGCTACTGATAAGTGTGAGCAGGAAAATGAGAGAGCAGCAAGTCAGAGAAGAGAGGGCCTAAGGATGAGAGCACGACAAAGGATCAATGAAGAAACCAGGAAGAAGTAAGTCAGACAGGAGAGGATTCCGCACCGGCCTATATTAAGCAAACATATCGATTATTGAGTGAATTTTTTCACGCACTGATCCACTAGTTTCCTCATAAATTGCAGTCACGGGCAATAAACAACGGTTACACAATGCAACTTTTGACTGCGTGTGGACGTATGTTCTGGTAGCAAAAAAATCCTTCTCTGCTACAAAAAAAAATCGACTGCCTTTGAAGTGTTTTACAGCCATTTATAATACCCCATTTGTTCTGATACAGGCGACAGGCCCTCATTGCTCGCTGTTGCCGTATTATGAAGCGGGAGAAGTGAGTCGCTCTGCCGCAAACTCGGTTAATTGCCCTTGGCTCCGTACCAACAATTCTCCATCTCGCCTTGATCGTACCAGTTGTGACCATTATCTCTGTCGGCCTGTGNGTCAAACAAACACTGCCCAGTGCCCACCCTGGCACCCACGCACGCACTAACCAACTGGCTGGGCTGGAGCTCTCACAGCCAGCAAGTGGCTTCACTGTGCACTCGCTAGCTTCCCTCCTGTTCGTAATTACTTCAAGGGTGTACCTAAGGTTGGCGACCAGCTACGGTCACTTTTAGTTCGGCCACTAAAGTAAAAAAAAAAAGGGGCCAGAGGTCTGAGGCCTCTGACATTTTTTTTCACTCAAGTGTCTCGTTTTATTTGCTTGGCCTTTTCAATTCATGTGACTGGGCCCCACTTGCCAGCCTTTATTAGTTACATCGTTGGTCTTCAAATGCGACATCTATTGCGACGTTCTGCTCGCTGCTAGCAGACGTATGCAGAGGGCCAGCTGCTGCTCCTGCTTCCCAGTCTTTAATCAAGTCGTCGCTTGGTCGTCGCTTGACAACAAATTTTAACGGAGATCTGCTTCAAACTCAGTTCGCCAGGTCGAAGCCAGCGCATCAGTCTGCAGTTTCGGGCAAGTCGAGCCTCAAGTGCTCAACTTCGGCTCCCAGTTGAACACACCTTAATTAGGGCTTGTTCAATAGGCTCGTAAACTTCTGAGCAAATCAAACGCTTCCTCATCTTCCGACCAGAGCGTTAGTTTCGCCTCTTTGAATCCTCTTGCAGGTGCTAAGAACAAGCCAAATACGCTTGTGACCGCTGGAAACACCATTTTGCTTAACATGAGCGATTTTCTGACTGTCTTATGGAAAATGATTCAAGTTTAAATCCTGAGTTCACCAGGACGAAGCCGAGGCACCTGCCTGATCCAGGTGTCGGACGAGTGGGCTTGGCTTTGCTCGACTTGACGAGCCGAGCCGATCAATTTTAACGAGCTATTCATCCCACAGGGGACGTAACTGTTGGGAACTGATTTATCCGATATGATTTTAAGAAACTAAAAAGAATTTGTTAACCTTTACACAAACTTCAGTATTACGTTTTGAATAAAACACGAAATATCAAGGCTCGGCCTAATTGGAACGATTTGTGAAACAATCTTCATCGCTGCGTAAATCAATATAGAAGAAAATTTAACTGCCTCCGTGTCTTCCTTGCCTTATGCTTTTGCTGTAAAAATATGAGAATTTCCACTGACGTTTGAAAACTACAATATTACATATATATCTAAGAAACTATTGCAAAAGTCACCAGTATCTCAGGCTAGCTGAGCTAACATTCTTTATAAAAACATGCTCAGGTACACTGTTCCTTTACCGCAAATTTTGCGCAGCTTTTCAACGTATATAGCTGATGAAGACTCAACAATTTCAAGAAAAATATTTTTTCTGCGTATGAAAATCAGTAAATGTTGTAGCCGTTCTTTGGAACAATAATAATGTTAAGGACAATATTAAGGATGATCCGGAGTTCGACTGTGAGAGTAATATTTCTCTGCCTTCATATAAAGGTTGTAGAAAATGAATAAGTTGTGCGAGAAGATGCTGTCGGCATTCGAGTTCGTTGAGATACTTAATCCTGAGTGTTTTGAAAGCTTAGTTTTTTGACAGACTCGTATTCCTCCGGCCCAAGGCCTACTCTTCCTTCTTGCTCTGACTGGTCAACAAGCGCTCTCTATTTCTGGGGCTATAAGCTTTGGAATGATCTTCCCTATCCAATTCATGATTGAACTGGATATAATCAACTCACCAGGTTGGTATTGTCGCACTTCGAAGGAACCTAATATCTGTGTTAAAATTCTCTAGGTAAACCAGACAGACACACTCTCCCTCATTGTAAAAGTCTCAGATAATATGTCTTCTAAATAGCTCTTTTAACTTTCTTTCTGTTACTTCTAAGAGAACGTTGTTAACAGATAAATTCTTGTCCGTCTTATATATAGCGGTGTCGCGGACTTAGAGTTGAATTAATTTCGTAACGTGCAGCCTATTTCTAACTGTAGAATGTCAGTTTTACATCCAAATTGCTTCATTTCTATCATTATTATACAGGGTGTTTTTTAGGCGGACAAATTGCAACCATAGGTAGAAATAATCAAAATAAACCGAATTTCATGAATTATAAAATGCCCGAAACTCCTGAGTTTTCGAGTTATAATGACTTAAGGAAACTTAATGCTTTAAGTAGGATGCTGCGTTCGCACCAATGTTAACGCTAAATTTGAACGTTCAGCACGCTTTCCGGCCCCATTCCTGCCCACGCGCTTACACTGTATCGATGTAGATGTTATTTAGGCGAATGACATGAGGATTATTAAACTTGAGCCCAATGATGATTATTTTTTATGTTAAAAACAACTTTGCGAGTAAAATACGATACATGCGTGGCGAAGAATCAGCTTGGAGAAGTTGGGATCCCTTGTTCTCTGCTGCATGGGCCACTCTGAAAATTGTACATAAGGTCCAAAATTTTGTGGCAGCAACCCTAACATTTTTTTTTTTTTGAAACGACACGGATGTAAACTGTGACGACGCAGTGTGGGCCATACAGTATTGTCTTTACGTTAAATGCTAAGTTTGAAACTGCAGATATTTTTTCCTAACCATTAATATTTGCAGTTTATGTTGTAAAAATAATGTAACCTGATTTGGTGGGGTCAGAAACGTGCTACATTATCAAAACTAGTGCTAACATTGGCGCGCACGTGGTATCCTACTTAAAGCTTTAGATTTCTTTAAGTCGAAAACTAAGGAATTTTGGGCATTTTATCTTCATGAAAATCGATTTATTTCGAGTTTTTCTACCTGTGGTTGAAATTTGTCCGCCTAAAGAAAACACTCTGTATATACGTAGGATATAAATATTACACCACATAAAACGCGCACCGCAGTTTAAACTGCAATATGTCTATTTTTAGTGTTAAATTTTCTCTATTGATATCATTCTATAGGATAAAAATGTTAAACAAAAATGCCTGTCCAGAAGTATGCTACTTATTTAGACGGGTTGACTCTGACCGCCCACTTGTGTAAATCCACCACCAAGGGCAAATCTTATCCCATGTGTTATTTACAACAATGAATGCTTCAGGGTGCTGCGCCCCATATTAATTTTGTTGGGCACTGCATCCATTTCAGAAAATATATGAGGTTTGTTCGTTTGTTTGGTGCACTCTCACGCAAAGTTTCACCTCCACATAATTCTATTATTATTATTATCGAGGGGATTTCACGACCCAATAATTGGATCGGTTGAGCAATGTTGGGCTCTACGCTCTGGCGCCGGGTCGCATCCCGGCTCAGAGCACTTTGCGAATGATGTGCGCTGTTCCGAGTAGAGCGCTCTTTTGGAGGGTTCCTGGGTGGAGATGGTCGCACTTGAGCTCTCGGAGGGCAGCCTTGAGATTCTTGGACATGGCCCCCAGAGCGCCGATGACCACTGGAACGACGTCGACCTTCATCTGCCACAGTCTCTGTAGCTCGATGGCAAGGTCCCGGTACTTTTCCTTCTTCTCCGCCTCCTTGTCGATGATTCTGGAATCGAAGGGGATTGAGACGTCGATCAGTTTGGCCGACTTCTCCTGTTTGTCTTTGACGACGATGTCCGGTCGGTTTGCCTGAAGTACTCGATCGGTTTCCATCCTCTTGTCCCAGTAGATCTGCACGGCTTCGTTTTC
>LQNS02000231.1:4343262-4356901 GCA_001587735.2 Parhyale hawaiensis
CCCCAATACAAACTTGGCCCTAGTGTTGACATACATGCTTTTAATTATACTGATCACTTTAGAACTAAAACCACACTTTGCCAAAACCTGCAGTAAGATGTTCCTATCAACTCTGTCAACTCTATCAACCATCGCGAACGTTCATGTATCAGCTCTGGAAACCACTCTACTGGCTCAAAATCGCATATCCAGTTCTGTGTTCTATGTTAGATATGTTGATCACATTTCAGCTATTTTTAATTCCAACAATCACTTCATCATTTCATTCGACGATTGGAATCAAATTTCGTGCTAACAGTCACAAAAGAAGAAATGCATGACAATACATTTCATTTTCTAGATGCTAAGTTTCTAGTGGACAACGGTAGGATTAAAACTTCTATTTATATAAATCAACTGCTAGCAAATTTTATACGCATTTTGATTCTCACACGCTTCCCAGTTACAAGCAATCTGTTATAAAAACAGTGGTCAGTCGAGCGTTGAAATTGTCAAGCTCATGGACAGACTTCCATAGTGAGATCACCAGACAAAAACAAGTTTTGCCAATTGTTTCTACCCCCCAGCAATTGGTCAGAGATGTAATAGAAAAAACATTTAGCAAGACATCAGATACAGATGAAGATAACCCAGTACAATTGCATGCAAGATTCAACTGCATTTCTTTTTTCTAAACTGACCGGAAAGCTTTGAAAACTATCATTCGACAGCATGTAAAACCCCCCCCAACAATAACAGGTCCGTTAAATAACTTGCATTTTATGAGCCATCCAAACTTAGCACATGCTTT
Organism: Parhyale hawaiensis; assembly: GCA_001587735.2. NCBI lineage: Eukaryota > Metazoa > Arthropoda > Malacostraca > Amphipoda > Hyalidae > Parhyale > Parhyale hawaiensis. Next base: position 4,344,053 of record LQNS02000231.1, read on the forward strand.
TCCACCCGACCAGCGAAGCCAACCGCTGACAGGGCAGGCGTGGTGTATCGCTTTAATTGCTCTGAACCTCTCCGTAATGCGTCGTATATAGGGTACACTGCGAATGCCATGTCTAAGCGCTGCAAACAGTATAGATACAACCCTAGCAGTATTTATTCGCATTATTCCAGGGAACACTAAGTGAATGTTCCATCAGCGGATACTTTAATCAATTATTTTTCTATACTGTTGAGCAATCCTAATATCATAGACTTGAAAATAGCCGAAGCAATTTGTATCAAGCAGAATAATCCGTATATCAACGTCAAATATGACCAAGGGTACAATTTCTTGAAACTTTACAAGTCTTGAACCTTCTAAAGGGAAGCCGGCTATATATAGAGGCCGCGCTAGAGTGTTGCCCTCATTCCAGTCGTGACAGTCGTGATGTTAGGATGCGTTGGAGTGAATACCATTAGTGCAATATCTGTTTTAGGTGCTTGTAGCTAGTTCCATTTACTTGCTCTTCACTTTATGTACCTGATGTTGTGATTGCATATATATATATGTGAAATAGTATTGCAGTTTTCAATTTTATGATCATTGTGACAATAGTAGACCTAATTTTTTTTTTTTTTCATTTTGACAGATGACTATGTATTACTAATACTCCTGAAGATGACCAGCGTACTTGGTGGAAACGTCGACATGAATTTTAATATAGCAATTTACGGAATTACAAAGTTTTATTCCCGTATTGTTTTAAAGAAACTGACAGGTGTGTGTCTTTTTTAAATTTAGGAAGATGGAGAATGTTTTGAAACAGAACTGTTAACTGAAGGCTGATATTCGATTCCTGGTTGATGAAAATTTTGAGTTGTCCTAAAACCATTATTTCCTATTGATCATAACAACACTCGGGCCATTTGTGCCTCTTAGTGTTAAAATGACACTTCCTCAAATTTACCTGAAAATCAATTGATAACCCTTGAGTAAAGTTATAGCTATTATCAAACACAGATACGAACAAACTGATTATCGCCAAAATTTAGCCCTCTGTACCTTCTAACATTTTTAACAAATCCAACTAATTTAATGAAGATCCGCACACAATTGTTCAGGTTATTGTGTGATAGACGTAAAAACAAGCATTGGAACAAACAAACGGACTGACAGATCAGAAAAATTCGGCCTGTTGCTCTTCGTAATATTCCCAAAAAATTACTACAATTTTCATGAAGATTTGTAATCAAATGTTCGAGTAATGTTACCAAGAAAAAAAAGTGCAAACGGGCGGATCTTCACCAAACGTTGATCATCTCTTTTTTTTTGCAATGCCAGACATGTATTGTAAATTTCATCAGGATTGTCTGAACCTTTTTTAGTTATCTTCATGACAGACAAACTCCGAAGAAAAACATAACCTCCTTGGCGAAGGTAACAAGTGACTACCGTAGAATTTCAGTGGCTCTCGTGATCGAATGAGTGGAGTAAATTATGAAAAGAGAAGAGAAAATTCATGAAACATTGAAAGTAATCGTACTTTTACGCTCACTCTTAATAAGAAATGCAATCTTGAAAGGCGAGCTGATACGATTGAAATGAATGTGAATAGAAGGTACCTACGTTAAGTGCGTTAGATTAGTTGATAAGCGTTGGGTTAAATGAAGAGCGTAAAGTTAGCAGAGAAGCGTTAGGTTAGTCCGAGTTTTTAGATTGGAGGGTGAGCTGTGAGTGTTAGATATGGTGAGGAGCGTTAGTTCGACGAGATGCGTAAGATTGGAGGAGGAATGTTAGTTAGGTGACGAGTGTTAGGTCAAATGGGAATAGATGAAGTATTAGGCTAAATGAGTGTTGAGCTGGATGAGAAGCGTTAGGCTGGGTGATGAGCGTTAGTTTTATTGAGGTGCATGGTGTTAAATAAAACAGCGTTAGACGTCGAGAGCAGCGTTAGACAACGAGTGATTTGTTATGGGAAGTACGTTCGGTTGGATGAGGAGCTTTAGGTCGAATGTCATGCCGAATGAAGACTGTTATCTTGAATGATGAGTGTTAGTTTGGTTGATAAGCGTTAGGTCTGGTGATAAGCGTTCGGTTGGAAGAGGAGCGTTAACTTTAATAGCTTGAATGATGAGGGTTACACAATGGGCAAAGAGCGTTAGGTATGCGATAGCTAAAATCATGAGCGTTATGTTTGATAAGAAGCGTACGATTAAATGATGAGCATTGGTCTAAGTTAAATTGGACGAGGTGCTTTAAGTTAGGTAAAGCAGCGTTAGCTGGCGTGCCAAGATAGATGAGGTGTGTTTGGTTAAGTAAGGACTCTGATGTTGGATGAGGAGCGTTGGGTTAGAGCAGTGTTAGATAACAAATGTTGATTTACAGCAGGTGTTTCGTTAGATAACTGACGTTGTATTAGATGAGGTGAGGTACGGTAGATATGGTGAGCTACGTTAGCTGTAGTGCGTTATATTAGATGAGTTGCTGTACAAGCTCGCTAACTTAGATGGGAGAGTTAGGTTAGAGCAGTATTTCTCATTGGGGTGCATATGAACGAACTGACCCCTGTTCGTTCACGCGTGGACCCCCGACTGATTTATGCCGAGTGAAGCTTCTACAACAATATTGTATTGCTGTTATCACATTGATAACACATATTCATACCTTAATCAGTGTTGTAAAACGAAAACTGAATGTTTTATCAAAGAAAAACTTAATTTTTTAACCTATGATGATGATAGCAGGGTAAAATTACTTTGATTGAACCTTAATAGTCATTTGGGGAAAGACTAACATGGATTCATGAGACTTATCAGAATCATGTGAAATTCATTGTATTAGATTAGCAGTGACATCACGTGAGTACTTACCTTTCTTGCGTATGGTGCTTTGCTCCATCTCCGCTATGCTAAATAAATGACATTGCACTTCAGGTTTTAAATGTCTACAGAAATAAACTGTGACAATTAAAGGCATAAGCTACGACGTTAATGTCACTTTGATGGCAGAGAGTCCACATATTTCAAGTCATTTTCACTAGGGGTGCATAGGAAATACAAGTCAGGGAATCACTGGGTGAGAGGATGTGAGGTAGGTTAGGTGACAACCGTTAGCGTGCCGCACACAGAGTCGACGCGACGCCATCCAAGGCGATTCCAAGCGATGTAGAAAGACCCTGCTCACAGAGGCGACTCGAAGCGATGCTCACGGACGCTGAGGCTGTTATTCACGTAATTGCCTCCGCCAAGGAGGTTATTTTTCGTCGTGTTTGTCTGTCTGTCTCTCACCAAGATAACTCAAAAAGTTATGAACCGATTTAGACGAAATATACAGGGATTGCTAGGTATGTTAGTAGGAACAGATGATTAACTTTTGGTGAAGATATGTCCATCCGTTTGTTTGTTTGTCTGCCTCATCTTTCTCAATGTAATAATTGAAAAGTAATGGATGGATTTTTATGAAATTAACATTAGTTGTTAGGTATATAACAGAGAGTGAATGACCAAATTTTGGTGATGATCCGTTAGTTCCTTCGTTCGTCACTGTTTTTCATTTTGTGCTTGTTAGCACAATAACAAAAAAAAAAATGAATGGATGTTTATGAAATTCATAGGGGTTGTTAGTGATGTTAAAAGACATAAATGATTGAATTTTGGTGCTGATCGTTTTGTTCGTTTGTATGTTTGACTCATGTTTGTCTTAACGTTTGTTAGCAGTATAACTGAATGGATCTTCAAGAAAATTGCACAAGCTTTTATTGCAATCAAAAAGTACAAATGATTAGATAATGGACTTCATACAAAGAAAATTATGGTTTCAGAGCCAATTTGAATCTTTTGCTACCGTTGCCTCACTTGGCGGAGGTATGCGCTCTCAGAGTGCTCTAATTCATTCTTTAATGCTTAGAAGATACGGCATTGTTTTATCTAAATATTAACGTATCACGATAAACTTTCACAAAAAAATGTTCGTGCATTATTACTATCCAATATTCCATTATTTGGTTGCTTGCTGCTTCATTTTTAAAACCATAAACTTTTCAACTTTGTACGAAACAACCGTATGTCTATATTTCGCGAAAAAAAAATTCCTTTTGGTACAGGACAATCACCTGGTGTTGCTCAGGATTTTGTGACAATGGTGGCATTTATGCGTATTTGTATATATATAAAGGTTCATATGCATATAACATATAAATACATATAAATGTATTTATACATGAATAAAATGCATATATACATCACGTTTTGGCAATAAAGTGTACTGATACCAACCAAAAAAATTGTCCGATGTTGCCTAGGATTTTGAGACACTGCTACAACGGTATCGCTCCCTGTTGCTTTGCATCGCTGCAGTGTGGGGGGGGGGTCAAAATTAAAAGCTTAGGAAGTTATGGTAAAGTATGGGCAGATGCAAAATCGCGTCGCGTCGCCTCTGTGTGAAGGCACCCTGACTTTAGATGATATTTGTTAGGTAGATGTGGAATACAGTAAAACGCCGGGAACTCTGCCCTCGCAAAATTGGAACCCCGCATAGCTCGGCACTCTTGGGTTATGTCTTGGTGCAGCTCGGCACGCTCGGCACTAGCTTTTTTTTGCCATGTTAGATAAAAAAAATGCAGACTGAGTTGATTTGCCGAGTTGTAACGCGGCGATTACGTCATGTTGCCGAGCTACGGGGTAAAATCAGGGCGTGCCGATATCTAAAGCTCGGAAAATGGCACCTAAACTGCCAGTGAGCCGAGTTAAGCGGGTAGCGCCCGGCATTTCACGCGACGTAACTCGGCAATGTCGCGAATTTGTGAGGTTTTGCCGACGTTGTGAGTACCCGCTACCTTCGGCAACCTCACGCACTGGGCAAGGCTCCCCTCCCCGTGCTTAACGAGTTTCCAGGGTTTAATTTTAGGTTGTACACTCTGTTCTCCCCCTTTTTGCTCTCCTCTTTTTTCCAGTTCTCTATATCTTACTAACATAGCTCATACATAGAGGGCCGGGGCCTTTGGGAATGTTCCTATTGGTTCGTCTACTGCCACCTATCTATTGAAATTTAATTTATTCTAACATGGAGCATTGGATGTATGACTAGCGTTAGCTTAGACTATATGTATAATATGTTAATTATGGCAGACGAACGTAGTTGAGTTAAAGTTCGTCACGGTAAGTGACTGGCCACAACCGAGACGGTGTTGGTTCTATTAGATGAGCTACATTAGGTTAATACTAATTGAAGTTATAGGTCTGATACATGTTTAAAAGTAAAGACATTTATCAACCGTGGATTTTCCACGGGTCCCGATAGTTTAGGTTGACAGAAGCAGTGCATCCTCCACAAACAAACTAATAACGACAGTATTATGAATGAATAAGCAGCATGTTAAATTTTACGCCGTATATCCTCTTGACAGCCGCACTCGCTTATTACGCAATACACTTTGCACCGATGATTTATTTGGTGTATTTTTAGTTTATGTAAAGTTCTCTTTATGATTTTCCTGAACATGCCTTTTTCCAGCCGTGCTTATTAAGCCATCTTGTCCACTTCCTTGTGGCAGCTCTGTTTGAAGCGACAAAGTTAGTTCAAGGGAGACTCATACATGGGCCGCGAACCCATTTTTGTATAAAGAAAACACTAACCACTTGTCCACTTTTCTTAGAAACTCGTAAAAATGGAGAGCCCATCTAAAAAATACTTCAATATTATTATTTTTACCCGCCACATGTCTGTCTCTGACTACAGTTGGGTGTGATTACAACGAGTACAACAATAGACGAATGACATTATTTTGTAGAACAATATTGTGGAAGCTAGAAGACTGGACGATGGAGCTATGAAGATTATTTTAGTTCACTGTAAATTTATCGCTGGTGTCTTCATTGAGAGTAAATTCATCGCGGTAAATTCGTCGAATGACAAATTCATCGAACGGTAAATTCATTCGGACAGTAAATCCATCGAACGGTAAATTCATCTAGTAACAAATTTTCATCAAGTGGTAAATTCAACGATTTGTAAATTCATCGAATGGTAAATCATCGAACCGTAAATTTATCGAGTGGCAAATTCATCGAATGCTAAATTCATCCATTGGTTAAATTACTGAATGATAAATTCACCGATTGGGAAATTCATCGAACGGTAGTTACATTCATAGAGTGGTAAAATCATAGAATGGTAAATTCATCAAATGTACCATATGATGAACTTACCATATGAATAATCTCATTTTATTAGTTTTTTTTCAGTAAGACATCTTCTGGATATTATTATTTTGATTGTCGAAAGCTTGGCCAAAAAAATTATAATATCCAGAAGACGTCTTACTGAAAAAAACCTAACAAATTATGTAACCTGGATGTCAATTATTTTCATCAATAGGAGAAATCTTTTATTTAGTGAATTTACCATTGGATGAATTTGCTATTTGATGTATTTTCCTTTTGATGTGAATTTATCAGTATATGAATGTACCATCCAATCATTTTACCACCACAGGATCATCTTAAGATTATTTTAGCAATATACCAAATATTCGTACTACTGCTATAATAAAATGGCCGCATTCGACAGCCCATATAGGTTTACGGGCATTGAGCTTAGCTATACTCGTAAATCCCCTAATTTTGTTTGGAATAGAATATTACACAGGAAAGAAATAGAGGATTAGCACAAATAAACAGTAAACAAGTCTGCCATCAAAAGTTAGCAACGTTGCTCTCACAAGCTCTCAGAACGAAACTGCACGTGCTTCAATTAGTAAACAATTTTGGGCAGTCTACTTGGTATAAATATCATATACTGCTATTCTACTTCCTTAACTTCACGTATCATACATTTATATATCGATTGAAGATGTCTCTGAAAGATACAGCAGAGAATTTGATATCCTATATGTATTCACGAATCATTTAATTTTTGATGTGAGCCAACCTAGGGACCATACAGAATTCAGCTTAGGAGCAAAAGATCAATATTGTCAGAGTATTAGAGATATCAACCAATTGAGATGAGACGAATTAGGGGATTTACCTGTAATTTATAGAAGCGCCTATTACCTATACTATTTATGTTAGCTACAGATAAATGAAAGTACTACTTGGCAGCGAGATCAGCACATTACGTAGTAACTAGAGCACTCTGAGAGCGCATACCTCCGCCAAGCGAGGCAACGGTAACAAAAAAAAAAAATTGGCTCTGAAACCATAATTTTCTTTGTATAAACTCCAAATCTAATCATTGTGCCTTTTGATAGTAATAACAACTTGTGCAATTTTCTTGAAGATCCGTTCATAATTTTTTGAGTTATACTGCTAACAAACGTTAACACAAACATGAGTCAAACATACAAACGAACCAACCGAGCTGCACCAAAATTTATTCATTTATGTCTTTTAACATTACTAATAAACCCCATAAATTTCATAAAGATCTACTGATTATTTGGAGTTATTGTGCTAACAATCATAAAATTAAAAACAGCGACAAACGAACGAACAAAGGAACGGATCATTTCCAAAATTTAATCTTTTATTCTTTCTTATATATCTAACAACTCATGTTAATTTCAGAGAACTCCATTAATAACTTTTTGAGTTATGGCATTGAGAAAAATGAGGCAGGAAAACAAACAAACGGATGGACATATCTTCACCAAAAGTTTATCATCTATTACTCCTAACATACCTAGCAACCCCTGTAAATTTCGTCCAAATCGGTTCAGAACTTTTTGAGTTATCTTGGTGACAGACAAACAGAGACAGACAAACACGACGAAAACATAACCTCCTTGGCGGAGGAAATTAGGTGAGGTCACACTGACAAGTATCACGTAAAATTATAATACAGAATATGATTCATGAAATACTGTATCTTGCGTCTGAGATATCACTGACAGAGTTTTTCTCGCAAGGAAAGTCTGCCTAAACAAGATCCTAGATGCCTTCAAAAGCTTGTCTGCGAAGTTGGGAAAATGAGTTGATTAGTTATGACTTGAAGTTTTTTATTATCTAATCTATTTATTGTCTATCAGATACAAAATTGAAGATGTTCCGTGTTACCTCGTCTAGAAGTTCATAAGGCTCAATCACTTCAGCGATAACGATAATTCATTTTTTTTATTTGTTTTCTGGGAAACCCCGAATATATCTTTTTCTATAGATTTCCATATTTTATTCAAAAATTTTATCGCACCCAAATTTTTTTAGCTGTTCACTGTTAAACGTATCATGATTTTTAGAAAAAAAAATACTTTTTGAAGCAGATATCTACCCATTGCTCGTCATGTATAAGGCCACTTGGCCGTAAATTACTTTTCAATGGCATACTTGAGTTGACAAAATCCTTCGCCTCTTAAAGTTTTGACCTTCTCTGTTGAACACCTTCGAGCAACTCGACCCGTCAGTCCTGGCTGTGTAATGTAGCTTGTAAGTACATTCTGACGGAGCAAACAAAAAATATGGCCGAAAAAAAATAAATGTTTTCAACCTAAGTCAAAAAAGTCAAACGATATAATCTAAATAACAATGTCTACTGATTTGAATCAGTGATCTTCTACCCCGTTATCCTCCAAAACGTACCCTCATTTTTCGCTTGGACAACAATATACATAATGCTCATAATTGGCTCTTATAAGCTTCAAGAGGTCACGGAAAGCGCAAACTTTTTCAGAAGCTAGTCGGAAATACGCAGTAACCCGAAATTTCGCGTTTTTGTTGACTACGTTGAAGGTTTTCCTTGTCTGTGCAACCCTAGGAATCCTACTCTGACTACATGGAAGCGACTCCACGCGTCTGCAGAGGTGCTTTCGAGTTTCACGTCGCTTCCTGCACCAACGAAATAAAAAGCTCATCACTTCAGGACTGCGGTCGTTGCACACCGTAGCGCAGCAATTATGCCCTGTGACGCTAGATTCACGGCTAAAGTCGAATAAAGAAAATTTTCCAAGTATAATCTCAGTTCACTGTGACGTCGCGGTCCCTACGAGCGTTCTCGCTTCGACTTGTTACCTCCAACATATACTGTACACTGCCTGCACCTACGCGCAGTCTGAGCGGATGGCTATAAGTTAGCCCCAACTGAAGGCCCATATAGCGGCCATAAATTAGCCTCAGCTGAAGGTCCTTGGCCTCACAGTTGGCGAGACAAGTGAGCGATGCCACCGATAATAAGAGCGCAGGGTGACACAGCAAAAGCAGGGAAGACAAAACTCTTCTTTACAAAAACATTCATGGAGAACTTAGGGTGGGTGTTTATCTTGCGAGACTTGTATCTTCTTTTCTCTATGTTGCTACTGTATTACGTTCGCATTTATTTTGTAAGCTCGTTCTAGTGCGATTCGCGCCTCTGATATTCGTCACGAGAGAGATGATTAAGCGTAAGACACCGCCAAATGTAAAACTTTGCAGACGATCAGCAGAGTATCATAATCGAGAATGACATCGTTGATATTTTTGTCTTGGTGCAGTGGCCACAAAAAGGCTTGACAAAAAAAATTTCTTCGTGACGCTCTCATCACATAAAAGTGACGAAGTTAACCTTAGTCCAACACAAAGCGTCAGAGGAGCATAGTGCAGTGTTAGCTAATCTAAGAGTATAACATGAATTTTAGCTATATCGTATTATATCGACTTTAACTTGACATGACTAAGAGGCAGCATTGTATACTTATCAGTGTCAGTGTGCTACAGAAGCTAATTCATTGGCAGCGCTGTTTTATAATTCTAATTAGCAAACTAGGGAAGCTCTCTGAGAGCGCATACCTTCGGCAAGGAAAGCGATGCTGACGAAAATAAATTAAATTAGACGTGAAACCAAGATGTCGATTTGATCATCACCAAAAGTCGGTCATCTGTGCATCGTAACACTTCTATAAGCTCTTGGAATTTTCTTAAAGATTCGTCCATGGCTTTTGAGTTATGCTACCGAGAAAAAATTGGCAGACAAATAAACAACCGGTTGAACGGATCTTCACCAAAATTTAATTATCTGCACCTCTTAACATCCATAACAATTTCTGTAAATTTCGTATAAAAGATCGGTCCGTAGGTACTTCTTCCAGTTATTATGGCAACAGAAAGCAAACTGACAAACTCCGGCAATAAATGTAACCTTTTCCAAGGAGGTGATAAACCCCAATCGTCTTATTCCGTTTAATATTGCCCAGCTATTGTTTTTAAGAGGAAAAAAAAAAGATGTGGTACGAGTATCTTGAACCTTAGTTCACTATAGAACAGTGGCTATTCCGACGTATGGTGCGTATCAGCTTTTCCAATTGGACAGTAATATTGAGTGCATTATAATATACTAGAAGTTTTTACCCTGCAAACTTTTTAATTCACATGCATTCATCGTGAACTTATCTTTATGCATGAACTGTTCAGAATTATATCCCTCTCACATAAAATATTTAAAAATCATTACAACGCCTGTACAAGGGTACTCTGCATGTTACTAATGCATGTGTTCAGTCTCGACTGTATTACGTGACGCAGGGAGCTCTAGTTTTACTTGTGGAAGATAAGTATGTAATTTCCTTCAGCTCAACGAGTATATGGTAAGAGGCATCACTTATTAGCGATGCCTCTTACCGAAATTTCAAGGTGACTATCCGATAATATATTATCGGATAGTCACCTTAAAATTTCGGATTGGTTCATAATTCATTCCTAAATTCACGAAATATAACTTGCTTGGAGACACATAAGGGCAGATAAAAGATTTCTAATTTTGGTACGTTTGTCTCCAGTCAGTGATGTTTCTATAACGATGTAGTTTCGTGAATTTTGGATTGTCTTGATTCTTACGGCTGTGTCAAGTAATGTACAGTAAGTCTCCCGATGACGAAGGCCCCGCTTTTAAGATAATCTACAGCTACATCGCGATTTCATGTTGATGCAGAAGTACAGCCTCTTGTGACGAAACGCAAGAGCGTAAATGCGAACTCCACACACGGATTATTTTATTTCCACACATACGCTGCAGCGCCGTCGGGCGCAGCCTAGGAATGTGTGCAGGAGCTGAAGACAGCTCGAATCGGTACTCGTCGGAACGCTATCTAGATACAACATGTTTGCATGTTGTTGAGTTGCATTTGTGTATTTTTTCGTCCAATTTTGCTGAGATAAATGGCTTTCCAGCATTTCCATCCCTGCAAGCCAGCCTTTCCTTCGTTGGGAATGCCCACGCAGAATACAGGGCAGCAACCCGCGGTAAAGACCAGAATATCTTTACTTTTCATTGCATTTTGCGCTACCCAATAATAAATTTCAGCTGAAACACCACTGTGACCGCTTGCACTGACAGCCACGGCAACATGATCCTGTTTTTTTTTTTTTTTTTTTTGCAATGCACGGATGCCTTTTTCCAATAGTCCATGCCACATTTATGCTGCAGACTGCCATGGTTGCTTCACCACTGTGAACTAAGCTACTTGCAGCTTGAATTACAAAATATCTCACTCTTCTCCACTTGCCTAACTCGTTTTGGTTGCAATTAAACACAATCATGCTCTTTTACTAGCAATTGCCCTCAAGGTGTATCGTGTATGGGAGGTTTCTTTCTGTAGAGGCAACTTTCTTTTTTGTCAGTCTGTGAAGTTTCTGCTCTGCATACAGTTTCTTAAACGAGAACTAAAATTATTGGCTAATTTACACCGCTAATGGTTTACTTTGTTTACTGTAAATGAGCCTTAGTTAATGCTGGCAATGCTGACACTCCACAGAAATTTATCAGGCCCCGAAATAATTGTATGAACTTAATTTGCTCTTACCACGGACTTGAGCAAATACATAGAGGTACATTAACCTCTTTTATACTAGGCTGTACGATTTTTTCACCACATATCTTGTAAAATATTCGCCTTACCGTCATGAGCTCAGCTCCACCCAGTCTCCAATATCTAATGAAGACGTTGAACAGATGAAGAAAAGAAGAGTGACGGAGACTGACCTCGTATATATATATATAGTATAGTTTGAATATATTCTGAAAGATAATTACTGTCAAAGCCGCTCATTTTCACGAAAAAAGGTAGTGCTCACTCACAGCTCCTGAGGCACGTGCCTTCATACTTGCGCACCCACCCGTCCTTTATATGATGTCGCTCTAATCCTAAGAAACTTTGCCCTATTCAGTTTTTTCGTAAATTGAGTTGTATAACTAATAGCTTCCCTGGCTCGCTATCGTCATTTTACGATTTAACTTAGAGTACTAGGAAAATATAAGAACGTAAGCTTCGTTTGGTGCGGAAAAACTGAACCGACCACAGGCACGATTAAATTTACTACTAAAAGAAAACATTTAAGGACAAATGGTAAATGGGGTTAATCACCGCTGTTCAAGGTAAATGTAGTTGCAGTGAGGACGGTACACTGCTGAGGAAAAAAAAGTCGTCTCTTTGGAAAGTATTAGGGACATTTTTATCTCCTATAACATGAGTATGAGTGCTCTCGCATTAGCCAAGACTTGTTTTTTGCCCCTCGATATGGAGCAATGACGCATTATAAACAAGTTTTGTAAGTAGGAAATTACATGGTAACATTCAATTTCAACTTAGTACCTCAATGGAAATCATACTATGATTACGATTGAGTTAAAATGTGCTCAGTCCATCCATTCAGTGTCAAAAAAATCACAATGTACAGTTGCGCAGTTCCGGGAGCTGTGAGCAATTTCTTAAAGCACAAGCGATGTGCAGAGGGAGGATAAGTAAGCATTTAAATGTTGTAAGCATTGTTGTTTAAAAAAAGTCATGTCCAATGCCTCCATATGAAGATATAACACATTGTGTTATTCTAGGAAAAATGTGATTTCAATTCAGATATGAAGTGGTTAAAACGTACTGTATCATCTGTACATATCTTGGTGCAGCAGATC
>LQNS02000231.1:4401950-4421142 GCA_001587735.2 Parhyale hawaiensis
CTTTAGAGACGGACCCCACGTCGTCTGACCACGCCGAAACCAGCATCCGCGGTGCCAGCCAAGTTAACCCAACAGTATGTTCCGTGCAGCACTGTGTAGCACAATCCCTGCGATGCGCTAATAGGAAAGGGTTCACAATCGGGGGGTCCCTTAATAATAGTTTCACAATACAATACAATTTCAAGGAAGTCGCTACAAGAGCTCACTAATTTAAGAAGTCACCAGGAGCTCACTAATTTAAGAAGTCACCAGGAGCTCACTAATTTATGAAGTCACCAAGAGCTCACTAATTTAAGAAGTCACCAAGAGCTCACTAATTTAAGAAGTCACCAAGAGCTCACTAATTTAAGAAGTCACCAAGAGCTCACTAATTTAAGAAGTCACAAAGAGCTCACTAATTTAAGAAGTCACAAAGAGCTCACTAAATTTAAGAAGTTACAAAGAGCTCACTAAGAGGTCACAAAGAGCTCACTAAGAGGTCACAAAGAGCTCACTAAGAGGTCACAAAGAGCTCACTAAGAGGTAACAAAGAGTTCACAAACAGGTCACAAAGAGCTCACTAAGAGGTCGCAAAGAGCTCACTATGAGGTCACAAAGAGCTCACTAAGAGGTCACAAAGAGCTCACTATTGGAGGTCACAAAGTAAGATAATATTTGGAGGTCCGGTGAATAGGCATTAGCAAGTATCTAGAATCTCTGTAAAGACCAGAAAGAAAACTTCAACAGCCGCTACACATTCTATATTTTCAGTAAATATGAACGCAAGATCTATCGCACGTTCCTACCGAGGGCCAACTATCTTCTAGCCCTACGCATGTACACAGTTCATAGTAAAGAAAACCCCTCCGGTATAAAAGGACTATTATTACGATTGCTATTGCATTGTTAAAAAGTTGAAGTTTGGTCCCACCATAAAGGCGCTATCACGTAAGAAAAAGTAGGAACATATAGCACGTCTGCAGCCACGTGGAACCCATTCACGAGGGTGTTCCTACACTGGTTCAAAACTTCTCAAGCACAGTAAGGTGGGCAAGGAGAGGAAAAACCCAGCCAAGCATCAGCAGTAGAAGAATAAATATGGGAGGCAGCAAACTATGAAAGACAAGACGGCTGTCCCAACAGCCCAGCCAACAGCAAGGGGACCCAACATGATCCTCCTGGGGTCGCTGCTCGCTAGGATGGCCAGAACCTACGGCCCAAAGCCCATCCTGTCCAGATGAGAACCAAAAACTGTATGTGCCCATGCGACCCCCTCTCGGATCAACGCAGTTAAGCACAGCCATTAGAAAATACAAAAGCTAATCAGGATAACCAGTAGGAGTAGCAGAAGAGTAAAGTTCCCTACAGCAAGAGTCACACTAAGATAAATAAATGTGGACGGCTAATTCGTATCTGAGAATTAGTCTCTTTTACCCCGCATGGGACACTGTAAAAATCAGTAGTTTTAAAGCTATTAAAATATCACTAATTATCACCGCGCAGCACCACCAGCACTATTCATGAAAGAACACTGGGCACCCGCAGCATCAGACCTCAGCAGCGGTCGGCCACGTCATCCCAAGGTGCGGTCACGTCATACCGTTCGAAACAAATACGAGCGTTTGATACAAATACGAGTTACAAATAGGAGATAGGCTGCGATCTACAACACTGTAACCCCAGATACCCGATGTTGCCATACTCATACATGTCAGAATTTTTTTTTTTTTGTTCAAACGAAAAGTTGTTCTACTGAAGAAAGAACCCAAACAGTACAAATTACTCACTGCTCAGAGATCTTCTTGTTCCCTGCCCGCCCGCTGACTGCTGAAATTTCCCTACTATTTGATTATATGAGTTGGTAGTCAGTCAAAGCAACAGCGCAAGCTCAAAGCACCCGAAGTTAAGTTTGGATGAAGGAAAACTCAGAAGAGAGTACAAATCACGCTGAATGAGAGTGTTAACAGGAGCTGAATGTTTCTACACTAATCCGTTTCCAACGGACTTTGGCAAAGCAAGAACTACATCCATATCTGTGTGTGCCATAGCTACATTAATAGTTACATTTGGTCCTTTTAATTTTCTTCAGGCCCGCTTATGCTACCTACTGTGAATACTCTAATGAGCCTAAGTCATGAAAAGAAAAAACGAGGACTGCGAATGCTACTGTGATCTTCATTCGGGCAATAAGGTAATAATTTGTAGTGTACATGCATCAATGTAATACAGCTTACGTCATTAACGTATTTGGCAAAGTAACACTTAAATACTAAGTGCCGGGGCCACACTATACATTCGTTAGCAACAACGTGAACCCAGAAAGTGCTGCTCGCTTGTCTTCGTGGCTACTGTATCAATGCTACTGACCGTAAATGTATGTCAGAGCGACGAGTGAGTGCCCATTCATGATACCAGTTGTTTCTGTGAATGCAGAAGTAAGTGGCTTCGATATTACACAAATGTCGGCCAACCTACGCAAGTAAACCTATTCATCATTGCTCAACGTGAGCTGAGTTTGTCATGATTTTAGGTGTGTTTGAGCAGCCGCCGATATCAAGACTTCAGCAGCTCAGAGACGAGCTTTAACTTAACAACTTTGAATCGGGCTGAAGGTGTTACAAGGAATGCGATTATAGTTAACATTGCTGAAAAATTTCATTTTATATGGTAAGGTGAATTTTTTGGAAGTGTCACTGGTAACTATTGAAGTTTAACGCTTGAAACTCGATTCAAAGCACGAGCATTCGTGTGAAGTGTCGTGCAAGTCACGCTTCGAAGGCTTGATTTCAGGGCCTAGTCAAGCGTTCCTTTACTGTCCTCACAGTGTGGTATAACCTATACTGCGTTTCATGAACGCACAAAAAAGTTGACTCCGGGTTTTACAAGAGCCTAGTGCAGCTGATGAAGCCTCTAATATAAATTTTACACATTGAGTATATGATAAAGTACCAGACAAGCAAATCTCTTTGCCACCTTCGTCTTTAGTTAGAACAAAATAGATACAAAATCAGACATCGCACGAACGACTTCAAACTGTCGGGATAGCGCGCACGTGCTTACCCCCTTCTTTCACGGATTGATTTGCTTCTCTTAAAGAAGTAGCTCTATATGACATATGATATAAATGTATATAACGGCATGAAAATAAGGGTTGGGTCTAGTGATGCCAGGGGCCAATTCTGCATTGTTTACGTTCTTAAAACTCCAGTACCAGCCCCAGAGTAAACTATGCCTTCAACATGGCCGAGTCAATTTATATGTTACATATACATATCATACGACTTTGCCATAACAGTGGAGGTCCCCAGAGACGGTATCTTCATCCCCATCTTCTTCTACATGTACAGTATATGGCTCTTCAGAGAGTAAACTCAAAAATTACGTTTTAGCTTTAGTCAACGAAGCCAAGGCCGGAGCCTCTAATCAGAACTATCGAATGAAACAAAGAACATTCTCGTACCCGCCAGTCTTTTTTACATCCGTCACCTTATCTTAAGGATAAAACAATCAAGGATCAACGATACTAAAGAAATATTTTAGTTACCACAGCAGCTAACGCAGTGCTTTGACTCAACACCTCGCCGCATGAAGCACACCTAACTGGGGCACTGGGAATTGATCAGACTGAGCCCGTGCAGTTATTGTTTCACGACAAGGAATTGCTCACTTCAGTTGATTTGATTGTTTTTGTGTGTATCTTATTTAATATTAACTTTAACACTCAACCCGTATCAGCTCTCAACCTTAACTTATTACCCACTTTTCGACATTTGCCAGTGAATGCATGCCCAGGCGAATATTGGGCATGTTCGATTAGGCGCAAAAAAATAGGCCTATGAGGCTTGACTTTTCTGAAACTCCAGGCAGAAACCTTCACTGAGTCATTTTGAAACCTGTTGCACGTGTTAGAAACAACGCGATTACGATAAATCTGACCAGCTCTAGATTTCAAGGAGCAAGTGACCGCACGTTGTGGCCTCGGCCCAGAGTACGGATCCTAAGTCAGCATTTGTTTTTGTGAGGGATGTTAATGCACCTCACAGATTTTGGTTGGGATCTGTGTCACCGATTGATCGCCATGGTGATGCTTCGGGAAACTGTTGCACCATATATAGTTGTGTACAGCTAGTTCATGGGTCCAAACATATTGCTGGCAATTGTCTCGACCTCGTTATGACTGATGTCCGGACTTGATAGCCGTGTCAGTTGGCTGCCCTATTGGCACTTCAGACCACTCACATCTTGTTGTGTCATTGAACCTGAACCAGATTGTTCCTGTGGTTGACACCAAGAGAGCGGTGTTCGTTAAGAGTGGGGCTGATTGGGACGTTATTACTGGAGCAGTAAGGGAGTTGCCCTGGCGCCAGATTATTTGTAGTGATGATCCTATCTCTGAGCTCAACGACTTGACTGTGTCAATTCTGGGGAGGTATGTCCCGAAGAAGACTATTCTTGTGATGTCTCGGGACAAACAGTGGTTTGATGACCAGTGTTGGTTAGCTTTTGAAGCTAAACAAGTGGCTTATCAGATTTGGCGGCGTTCACGTGACCGCACGCTGTGGCAGACATATGTGGATCATAGGGCCGAGGCTAAGCGTGTGTATGAGAGGGCACAGCATCGTCAGAGGCAGCATTCCAGGGAGTCTCTACTGAGTATTGACCGTCCACATCGTTGTTGGAGTGAGCTAAAGGGTTCAGTCTTTGGTGTTGAACCTTCGTTGCCGCCCCTTGTTGGTTCCGGTGGATGTATCATTACTGATCCCTTGGCTAGGGAGAACTTTTTGTCGGCTCGCATTGATATGAAGCAGAGCAAAGGTGTTTTACCATTGCCTCATGGATGTTACCCTGAACCTCGTTTAACCTATTTGGCGTTTAGATCTGGTACTATCAAGGTGCTGCTTGAGGTCCTTGATCCGTATGGAGGTATGGACTCGGTGGACATGATTTCCTTTGTTTTATAAGCAGATTGCTGGCGTTCTCGCCCCTAAGCTAGCAGCGATCTTTCGGAGCCTGATACGATTAGGAACTTTTTACCGTTGTTGCCGTACTGGGAATATTACTCGTATTCCCAAGGGTCCAGTGTCGCCCCATGTCGCCTACTATACAGCCATTACACTTACGCCCATTTTGTCGAGGGTGTTCGAGAAATTTATCGCTTGTAAGCTTGGTCGTTTTGCTGAGGCTGTAGGGTTGCTGCCTGCTGGTCAGTCTACGTACAGAACTGATTTAGGTTGTTGTGACGCACTGTTGTCGGTGTCACATCATTTACAGTCTGCGCTGGATTGTAGGCAGAGACACGCCTTGTCCAATTGGACTTTAGCGCAGTGTTTGACAGGGTTAACCACAGTGTTCTACAATACAAGCTGGAATCTTTGGATGTTGGTGGGAAGGTTCAGGCAATCATTCGCGATTTTGTTTCTGAGTGAACGCAGAGTGTGTCTGTTGACGGCGTTTTGAGTGCCTCAGTCGCGGTGGTGTCTGGCGTCCCTCAGGGTAGTGTACTTGGCCCGCAGTTGCTCGTTCTGCTTTTTTGTGACATATTCTCCTCGCAAACACGATAATCAACTATGCCGACGATTCAAATTTGATAGCAGTGATACCTGCTCCCCACATGCGTAATGCTGTCGCCCAGTCTCTGAATTGTGATTTGTCACGCATTAGTGCATGGTGCTCGGCCTGGAGTATGAAGCTGAATGCCAGTAAGACTAAGTCGATGATTTTTAGTCGGACTCGGACACAAGTACCATAGCATCCCCAACTGGAGATTGATGACACTTTGCTTCAGGAGTCTAGCTCCTTGGAGATTCTTTGTGTTGTCTTTGATGAGAAGCTTACTTTTGAGCCGCATATTAGGTTGCTGGTGCCACGTGCTTCCACTATGATTGGGCTCATGCTTAAGGTGAATTCCGTGTTTGGTGACAGTGAGGTTGTCCGCAGAGGTTTTTATGTTCTTTTGCTGCCTGTGTTAGAGTATTGCTCACTTGTCGGGGCTTCCGCTGCTGACACTCACTTGTCTCTGTTCGACTGACTTGTTAGTTCAGCCAGCAGGCTGTGCGCTGATCTGGTGAACCTGTCCCACAGGAGAAGGGTGGTCGAGCTCTGTATGGTTTATAAGGTGTGTAATAATGACATGCATTGGTTGCATTCTTCTCTCCCGGCCTTAAAGGTCTTTAGGAGAGAGACTCGTGCTACGTGCGGCGCGCCTTTTTTTCACGTCGGAAGATGTTGGATGGCGAACTAATCAGTTCGGTCGGTGCTTACTGCTTAGTGCCCTCGTCTGTTATGGTTGCATTGGTCTGCAGGAGTTTAAGTGAGCAGTTAATGTTTTTTTGCTGGATTTCCTTGAGCAGCGTTTCGGGCTGTAATAACAAGCTTAAATTTCAGGAATTCTCAACGGTAGCCTAAAGAGAGCCAATGCCTGAAACTCAACTACCAGGATGCCAGTGCTCCTGCTTGCAGTTCCCAACAAATCAAGCCCTGATGGGCCCAATTTTGACGCCAGTCCAAAAGGCCCACTTTGATCGCAAATTCACCTGAATGTGGTGCTAAATTTCAAATTTCTAGATATTTCTAAAGAATGCGTTCATTAGGCTTAAGTTATTTAATACAACGCAGGAGTAAGAGTCAGATTGAGTGAAATAATTTATTTCTCCATGGGTGGGAGGTGTTCTTGGATTAAAGCTATTACACTTATATCGCAAAACGACACGCACCTTCATATTTTAATCATATTACAGCTATGAATTTGCAACCTTACCTGCAAAGCTCTATGCCATCATGCACCGAAAGATTTTTCCAAACTTATACTACTATAGCACTACAGTACGAATACCCTTCCTCGGGGAGAGCTAAATGTTCCTAATAGTAAAGCTTGTTTCATTGAAGAAAAGTAAATACAGTTATGTCTCCCCGAGAGGAGATCTGCATGGCTTAAGCCGTATACTGTTACAGCTGAGACAGTGCAACGAATTCTGTTCTGAATTCGCACAAGAGTTATTTTCCTACGAAAGAGTGGAGCTAGAATCATGTACATTCTGCTCTCAGATGCAGGCCATTAAGGCTGAAATAGAGAAACTGAGAAACAATCGCAAAGCGTTGCAGCGAGAGCGAGCCGAAGTAGAACAACGACCAATACCTAGTGATGAAAATGCTACAAGTGAAACTCGCTTGCAATTATCATCCTCCCCGTGGAAAACCGTCATGCGCAACGAACGACAGAGGGGATTGAGTGGCGCACAGTTAGAACAGCAGACAAATTCTATAAAACTGCAGAATAGCTTTGCTGCTCTTGAAGATGATGACCATAATGAAGCAACAGCGGTTTGTTCCAAATTTAAACCTGTCAGTGAGAAACAGCAACGCGATCCACCACAGTCACGTACTAGATAAGTCAGAGACTTTTGTTCAACCTCCATGCCTCGAAGGGGAACGAGATCATGTGCCAACTCCTAGCCAGTGAGCAATTAACACCTACCTTATAGGAGAGAAAACAATCAAAGGGCAGCATTATGACTTTAAAAATGGGCTGTGAGGATCGCAAAGTCATCTGCAGACCTAAAGCTTTCACTTCTGATATTACTGTTGTCTTCAAGGACCACCGTTGCAAAAAGATGGATCACGTCATCATCCATGTTGGAACTAATGATCTGCGAATGTTCTCCGAATATCAGTTGCGACTCATTAAAAAGCTTATTGCCAAAAAGACAACGAAGCATGTCTCTCTGACTTGTATTCTGCCTCATCGTATAGGGCTGACAATCGTCTAGACTCTAAGATTCGCTATATTCACAGGGCCATGAAAAAGAGGCAGCGAAGAATAAATTTAAATTTATTGACCTATTTCCCTTGTTTGAAGACAAGTGGAAACTCTTTTCACCTGATGGGGTTAACCTGAATGACGCTGGACACCACTTCCTCGGACATTTGCTACTCCATGCGGCTGCTTCAGCTACTACTGCTCTGGAATGTGGTCTCTACACAAAACCTTTGCCCAGTATTGAGCAGCCTCGCCCCTCAGCTCCCTTTCACGCTCCCTCGGCCGATTTACCAACAAACAGCTTCTAATGTCTCTGCGGCCAAACCATGTAATCCTCAGATCTCATCCCCTAGTGGAGCAACAGTTGATAATCCTACGGGAAATGATACGCTTCCCACGGATGAAGAGGAAATTACTTCAACTCCTGATGAATCAGTGCAGATGTCACGTCTGGGTCCTCCATCTCTCCCACCTTCCATAATCTCTACCCTCGTACCGATGAACCGCAATACGTATGACGGCACTGATGTACTGCAACCTACCAACGCCCGCCGAATCGACCTTGGTTCATCCATTACTGAAGGCGAGAGTCCAACAGGCGTTTCCAAGAAAAAAAAAAAAACACAGTCTCCAATACCAGTAGCGAAAAAACATGGTCAAATCCCATGAACCTCAAGCACACCACCGCATGAAGGGAATCGCAGTATTCGGAAGTCAGGTGTTAGAAATGTTCCTCCGAAGATGACCTCATGCGAGCCACCACAAGCCAGAATAACAAGAAGTAAGGTTAACTCTGCGGTAAACGACCTGCTGTCTGCCAGATAGCTGGGGTCGTAAAACAATCTGGCAACTGTCAAGCCGAAATACAAAACACTTCCCTTGCTCAACTTCAGACAGGCGCTCTAGCCGCTTCTGACAATACTTATGCTGGTTTTACAGCCCCAGTCATATCCCAGCAATCAGACACTTCAAAGGTACTACTGACTCGGAGAATTAACGCAAACACTAGCCTCAAATTCTCATTTGGCAACGTTCAGAGGATAACAAACAAGATGAATGAACTGCAAGCTAAAGCAGCCGCTCTTGCATATGATGTTATCGCACTCAAATGAAACATGGATCAACATTTCAAACAAGATCTTGGGAGCAGAAGTTGCATTGAAAGGCTACAAGCTGTTCAACATAGACGGCTCCAATGCACAGAATATGTGATACGCTTTTCATAGGCTATTGATACTGGCTAGAACATGCAGCAGCCAGATCATATCACTGCAGACAACCATCCGGTCGGTCGGCGCGGGTGTAACACCGTATCCCGATAAAGGGCCCGTCTACACTAAAGGTCTAATATCTAGAGTGCTTGTGCAAGAGACATTAGCATAGTACACCAATGTAGCCATTGTATAGTGCTATAGACTACCTGATAGTAATGTCAGTGATAACCTGTGCTATATACTATGAATATATGGAATACGAGTACTCTGTGTCTAATTGCCAGCAGCTGGCGATCCTACGGTTGTTCGTGAAGATAGTGGGAATCCAGCAATATCCCCGATGCAAGTGATAGGATATCCCTACAGACATGCCTACAGTTATTATAGGGAGTGTCTGCAAGCAGTTCTAACTGGGTACACTTGTATGGTACTATAGACACTTATGCTGGTGTGGCTTGCCAAAGCAGCGGCAACGCGAACCAGTGTATCTACGCCGAGTACGGGCAGGTTAGGAGGTTACATAGCAAGACCCCCGACGCATGCGCCAGTACACTGGCAGTGGAGGGGGTTCAATCATATATATCAATAAAAAGCTTAATCCCCTCTGTATAGGTTTTGCAGCAACTAAAGAATATGAATTTATCACTACCCATGCTCGTCTCGACATACGACAGTCGTTAAATATTATGCTCCCCTATAGGAGCCCTCGCAGTACCGCCGAAACTGATACAGCACTTTACAACAACATCGAAAATACTCTGAATACTCCGAATGAAACCGCTCTAATGGGAGACTTCAACCTTCCCCAAAATTGATTGGAGTACGTTGCGCAGCCCAGCCCCAGGCAGTAAACTGCTCGAACTCCTCAGCCACCACCACCTGACCCAGCTTGTTAATGAACCGACGAGATACGGTAATATTGTAGATCTGGTATTCTCCACTCCTAAGTGTTGACCTAGTCATCCTAGACCGGCTTGGAGGCCACATCATTGAATTTACACTCAAAACTGGCCATGAATTCACCACTAATGCGAGTCGTCTCAAGCTGCCAGACTATTGACGAGCGAATTTTCAGGGAATGACAACTGAAACAGGAACAACTGACTTCGAAGCTCCTACGAGAGACGCCCGTGCTGAAAATGCTCACATATTTTGAAGACGAGCATCCTGAGTGCAGCTGAACTATACAACCCAAATAAAAGAGTTCGTATCCGTAATGATCCCCTCTGGATGAATCGGTGACTGAAATGCTGCATTGTAAGGCGACAAGTGCGTTACAAAGCCTGGAAGTGTAATCCAACAAAGGAGAACAGGTCCAGTCTCACATAAGGCCATTTCGGAATGAAAATAAAACAGTCAGGACCACAAAAACGGAAATAGAATTTTCCGTAGCCGCTATGGCAAAACGCAACTCAAAGGCATTTTGTAAATATGTAAATGAAAGCAGACTCAAAAAAGAAACCATAGGTCAGCTCAAAACACCTGACGGTGCAATCACCAATTACCTATCAGACAAAGCCACAATCCTGAACAACTATTTCACCTCTATAATTACTACTGAAAATGTTGTGCCTATCCCTGAACCAGCACCGATGCAAGTTGCTCCCATGAACACATGTGTTTTCACAGAGATCAAGATCCTTCAAGAACTAACCCACTTAAATGTGAACAAATCCACTTCCACTGATAATCTTTCACGCCGTGTACTATGGGAAATGGCTCTAGTCATCTTGAAGCTACTGCTCGAAATATTTAATAGGTCTCTAAGAACGGGAAAAGTTCTCCAGGATCGGAAACTAGCTAACGTGATACCGATCCATAAGACGGGGGATAAGAAAAGCCCAAACAACTATCGAAAAATCAGTCTTACACCGTTGAAACCAGAACCATCGAGCGCCTCCTGAAAAAGTGCGTCACTGATCACCTGAGGATGCAGCAGCTCATATCCGACACTCAGCACGGCTTCCGAAATGGAAGAAGCTGCTTAACGAACCTTGTTGCCGTATACCACAATTAATTATTTACCCATACTTGGTATAAAGAAAAGACTAATAAACCTATTGGACTTTTTCTCAATAGTTACATATAATAAAGATCGACAAAAAGGAGTAGACCTTGTGTATCTACACTTCCAGAAGGCTTTCAACACAGTCCTCCATCAACGGCTAATGAAAAAATTGGAAGCCCATGGCATCCAGGGAGACTATTGACGATGGATCAGGCCATGTCTTACGGGTCGGCAGCAACGAGTGAAGCTTGAAGGAGAGACGAGCGCCTGGACGCAGTCATCATCAGGGGTTCCACAAGGTAGCGTGCTTGGTCCACTTCTGTTTTCAAGTTACGTCAGTAATCTCGATCATACCATCCGAAGTGAAATCAGTAAATTTGCAGATGATACAAAACTATGTCATCTTGCCACGAAAAAAGCGGAGCTCCAACAGGAGCTAGACCTCCTTATGGAATGAAGCACAACGTGACTGATGAGCTTTTGATGTCGACAAATACTCAGTAATGCACATAGGGTTGATGAACCCTTAAACCCCATTGAAAGTAAAGTTGACGGTAATGGCTGCTGTCACTCAACAACGTGACTCGGGAATCACTATTACAAACAAACTACAACACAGTCAGCAAGTTAACAAGAGTGTGAAAATGGCAAGCAGAGTACTGGGATTCATCACCAGAAATTTTGAATATAAGTCGAAGGACATCATTATTCCCTTGTACAAGGCATTAGTGTGGCAACGCTTAGAACTTGCTATTTAATTCTGGTCGCCACATCTGTGTAAAGATATCGATAACATGGAAACAGTCAAACGCAGAGCAACGAAACTGATACTTCAGCTGCGGAACAAGCCGCATGAATATCGCCTAAATGAAGTGGGTCTGATCTCTCTCGAGCAAAGACGACCTACGGGGCAACTAATAAAAACATTCAAGTACACTAGTGGGCAAAATAGGAGAACGATTTTCATTTTTGAAAATAAAGTTTAGCCATGTAGAGTAGGTTAATGAATCTTTTGATGGGACCCTAAAGAATGTATTTAACATATTTCTACAAGATATCAGGACAAACATAACTATATTTAATACATTAGAGCTATCTAACAAACAATACCAAAATTGAATAGTGCAAAATAAGAGAACGATCGTCTCTAAAACATTCTCACATTTACCAAGGTCATCTGGTAACATTCAGTTTCGTGTACATGACATCTAGAACTGCCACTCTTGCGATTACACCATTCTAGAAAAATGGCACCTCACGAGAAAGTTACTCCTTAGCTGCGGGAAAAAATGTTAAGCTCAGATCCTCACTAATGACTCCTTCAGCCATATCAAAAGAGGTAAACCGATCCAAGGGAGTTGTTTCTCGTGCTTTGAAGCTCTATGGTGAACAGACACAGCTGGAATCACCGGTATCTGCAGGCCGCCCTCGAAAAACCACCGTGCGAGTTGATAGGATTATGAAACGCTATGCTCAGAAGGATCCTATCGAAACTGCAGCGGGAATTTCCAGAAAGCTGAAGGTCAATTACAATATAAAAGTGTCTCGCCATACAGTTTCTCGTGGTTTCAATGCATGTGGGTGGGCACACAGTGGGCACTGTGGGCACACAGTCCTGCATCAGTAAAATGAATGAGAAAGCAAGACTTGACTATGCGGAAAGGCACATCGTTTGAAGAGATGAAGATTGGGAAAGAGTGCATTTCAGCGACGAAAGTAATTTTAATTTGGTTGGATCTGATGGCAGACGATATGTTAGACATGCAACATGTGACAGGCTGAACCCGAAATGTGTCAAAACATCTGTAAAGCATGGGGGAGGTAGCGTAATGGTGTGGGGCATGTTTTCATCTGAAGGAGTTGGACCGTTGGTGGCCATTAAAGAANTAAAGAAACTGTCAATGCTAATGTGTATCTCAATCTTGTACAGCAATATGTTATCCCATCTCTACGATCATCACCAAACCAGCCAGCAATTTTTATGCAGGACAATGCCCCGTGCCATACTCCAAAGAAAGTGAAGGAATATTTTGCGGAAGATACTATCAAAGTCATGAAGTGACTTACCCAAAGCCCGGACCTTAATCCTATTGAATATTTATGGAAAACTATAGGTGACAATGTAAGAGAACGACAACCATCAACAGTAATGGATCTGTGAACTAAAATTGAAGAGGAATAAAAAAAAAATAACTCCAGAGTTTTGTAAGAAACTTACGATGTCATGTAATCGTCGCTGTGCTAAAGTTATTGAAAATAAAGGCTTTAGTACTCCATACTAATTGTTCTAGACCTAAAATTGACCATTGTTAAATGTTATTTGTTTGTAAAATTGTATTTAGAGGCGATTGTTCTCTTATTGTGCACTGTTCAATTTTTGTTATTGTTTGTTAGATTGCTGTAATGTATTAAATATAGTTGTGTTTCTCCTAATATTTTGCAGAAATATGTTAAATACATTCCTTAGGGCCCCATCAAAAGATTCATGAATCTACTCTACATGGTTAACCTTTATCTTAAAAAAATGAAAATCGTTCTCTTATTTTGCCCGTTCGTGCACTTGAATGGCTTCGACGTACCTACAATGGGACTTTTGAAAAAAGAGACCACAATGATTGCTTGCGAAACAACGGTCAGAAACTCAAGCATAAAGGTCGAAACACGACCTTAGTGAGGCAGTAGTTCTTTCCGTATTCCATAGTCAGCATTTGGAATAGACTCCCTTCCGATGTTGTTAGTGCGGAGTCAGTCAACGCATTTAAAAATTGTCTTGACATGCATTGGGAGAGACTTCCTCTACAGCTAAGAACTCCTCTTCCATGAGTCGCATTCATGCTTGCGTGCATGCATGATTGTCTCTTAGGCAAGGATTCTTCCTCCTTTTTTTTCCTCATTTCTTCAGTTCTCTATATCCTACTAACATAATGGCAATAGCTCATAGAGGGTCGGGGCGTAATTTCCGGTGTCTCCTTGGGAACGGGCTAATTGGTTCGTCTACTTCCGCCTATGTAATGAAATTTAATCTAGCTGATTAGCCTAATACTGTTACATGTAATACCCAATAGGTTTGGCGGAATCGTACGGCACGACCTACAACACAAACCATCAAAATCATGTATTTCCCCCAATAGGAAGGCCTTCATCAATTGATGCTGCAACCACAATATTAGATAAGCAGCAGGCTCAATTCAACACATGATGATAATAAAAAAGGATGATGACTTAAGTTAGAGCGCACGCAGTTTAGAATGTAACGTCTTATTGCTACAACGAAAGCTATAATTAAAATACTAGAGCTTAGGATAAAATGATATTTCTATACACATAGCACACATTATTAATGGAGTGTAAGTAATGAGATTATTCTTATAGACCACGCGTGGTCATTGAGTATAATTCCATATAACCACAAGCAAGCAGCCGTACAGCTTAATTTTACATGAAACATACCAGGTGGACACTTGCGAGTATTTAGATGTTTACATGGGACACATTTCTCAGTAGGATAAACCACAATGTGGTTGAAGAAATGGTATTCACTCGCATATGTGCATAGAGGCGACATTTGTTCAAGACTAAAACAATTAAACGAAGTACCTATAAGCACCACAGTTACCAGACTTCACAAATTACGTCTTAGACATGGGAACGCCTGAAATTGGAAACAGGCGAATCAATCGTTTCAACTGGTAGCTGGAGGATTCGTTCTGGAGAGGTGGCAAGAGTCTTTCAACAGTTACACTTTAACACCACATAAAGTCACAAATTTCAAAATCCCAAGGTTCGGTACCAAATATCAAGATGGAGCCTGGAAAACCTCTCAAGAAGTGCCTGCATTACTGAGCAAGAATAGGTTGCTCAAAAACTTCGCATAATAAAGAACACATGTTTCAACTAGAGCACTCTGAGAGCGCATACCTGCGCCAAGTGTGGCAACGGTAGCAAAAAATTCAAGTTGACTCTGAAACCATAATTTTCTTTGTATAAATTCCAAAATCTAATCAGTTGTGCATTTTGATAGTAATAATAGCTTGTGCAATTTTCTTGGAGATCCGATCATAACTTTTTGAGTTATACTGTTAACAAACGTAATGACAAACATGAGTCAAACATACAAACGAAAAAAGCGATCTGCACCAAAATGTAATCATTCATGTCTTTCCACAGTACTAACAACTCCAATAAATTTTATAAAGATCCATTCATTATTTTTCGAGTTATTGTGCTAACAAGCATAAAATTAAAAACAGTGACAAACGAACGAAAGAACAAACGGATCATTACCCAAGTTTGGTCATTTACTCTTTGTTAAATACCCAACAACTCTTGTTAATGTCATCAAAATCCATTGATAACTTTTTGAGTTATGGCCTTGAAAAAAATGAGGCAGACAAACAAACAAACGGATGGACATATCTTCACCAAAAGTTAATCATCTGTTTCTCCTAACATACCTAACAATCCCTGTAAATTTCATCCAAAGCGGTTCGTAACTTTTTGAGTTATCTTGGTGACAGACAGACAGACAAACACGACGAAAACATAACCTCCTTGGCGGAGGTAATTATTCTGTAAACATGTACCAGGGTCAAGACTGAGAATTTGTCACTACCATGGATCAGTTTTACTGAATTGGGATAGATGATAGATTTGATGGTGAAGTAGTAATTTATTATATGGTCAGAGTAGTATTATTATAGAGTAACGGGTAAGCCAGAGAAGAATAATTCATGAGTATGCAGCGCTGATGGTTGTGCACTCCGATATCGCCATGATTTGTCCTGGATCAGGGCTGCCAACTCCGTTTTTCATAACAATATTTTGCCAAATCTGATAATGAGAAACTCGTCAGGTAATGAGAAGAAGTATTTAGTCGGGGAATAGACGTCTGATGTCTAAGACCTGCCAAACCCCCCNCCCCCCCCCCCATCAATGCCGCTTGAGACTGAGTAGGCAGTTTTTAAGCTTATGAATTATTGGCTTTCAAAACAACTTTTTTTTTTCATATAAATGTATTTTGTTGGTGATAACTTATTCACACGGCTGAGAATTGCACAGGCGCAGGGTATGAAGAACGAACTACTGTCACAGAATGATACCGAATGCTAACTGTTTCCAGAATGACAATAATTCTCCATCTGTTTTTGATGCTTCTACTATTCCATCCCGTATAAGATATGAATGGATACAAAGTTGGCAAACTCAGGGTGAAGATCCGTCCATCCGTTTGTTTGTTTTTCTGCTTCATTTTTTTTCTCAATTTCATAATTCAAAAAGTTATTGCCGGATTTGTATGAAATTTACATGAGTTGTTAAGTATAACACGAAGAGTAAATGACCATATTTTAGTAATGATCCGTTTATTCGTTCGTTTGTCACTGTTTTCATTTTTATGCTTGTTAGCACGATAACTCAGATATAATGAATGAATCTTTACCAACGCCCACCTCGCAAAACAGAAGGGGATGTATAGAGAAACTTATTAGCTTTACAAAACTAATGTTCTCAGTAGGAACTGCAGCCAGCTGCTACATCTCCTGCGGAGACGGCACTTGGGACCCTTTCTAGCGTAAGTCCCAATTATATTGCGGCAGGGAAAGTATCCGCCAGAATATATATAGCTACTTCTGAGGGCACCGAGGCGACCAAAACTAAATAGCCAGGGCCGGGGGTTTCTTGCAAGGCAGTAGTTTAAGACAGTATATTGATATGATATTTATCAATCGTAACTCCAAATGGCTCAGCCTACACACAAAAAAAATTTGGCTTCTCCCATACAACTTGCTTTATTGCTTCTTAAGTGCTTTCCCTCCCCCAACAAAGCCCCGGCCAAACCCCACGTTTTCACAGTTAGAAAAACCGGGGCCGTGGGCGGTATCAAAGAACCGGGGCCGGGGTCGGCGCAGGGGTCAGCAATTGTATATTATCGATAAACCGGGGACGGGGCAGGGGCAGGATGTTGAACGAGCTGTACGAACAGAGAAGCGGCCGAATGGCGGGGCTTCGCTGTCCTTGAAAACCAGGACTGGTGACTCATGGAACTGGCGGAATATCTACATTATTAAAAAATGACAGACCATCAATGGCGACCGACGTCCTCACGTGAATAATTACGAGTAAAGGTAAAAAGGTAAAGTCAACTTGACCGTACCCCCAACTGGGAAGCCCGCGCGCACTGGTTTTTGCTGCAGATATAGATCAACAGGCCCCAGAGGAGCATACGGCTACAGTCGACCACAGATGTCTAGAGCTATGACGTCAGTAGCGGAAGACTCCATGCGAAAATATCTGCGATACCCCAACCCTCCCCATTGCTGGGGAAGGTCAGTAACCCGCAGCAGTATGCAGACCGGATGCTGACCGATCATATCAAGCGCGCTAAGAAAATACCCAGCTGGGAACTGGGCACGAACCAGCGACCTTGAGAGTCAAAGTCAGACGCTTGAGTCTGCCGCTACTGCGGGTGAGTAGCAACAAATGTTAGTCTTTGCGCACGAATATCGTTCAGAAAAGAAAATCTAGATTGCGTTGACTGAGACTGTTTTTATTTCTAGCTGACGGTTGCAATTTTCAACAACCGTTAATAGCTGCCCATTACTCAGCAATGTTTACATAAAAATAAATTATAGTTTTCAATATAAAATTGTTATGAAAGAGATGTTCAAATCTAGTGGATTGCGACAGGTCCAGTGACATCTTCAGCTTCAGTAACGTCTCCCTTAAAGTCGACTCAAGGATTGACCCTAGTTTTAAAATTGGATCCATTGCTGTGCCCTAATTGCAGAGCCAAACGCAGATATTTTGAAAGTAACTTCCACCAACCTAAAACAGAAAATCCGAGAGTAAACCCCGTTATGCTGCCAATATCTCCAATGCATTGGAACCAAGTGTATTCATCCGTTTTCACATAATAAACATTGTTTGTAACTCCATGGCGGAGAATGTAGCAAATTTTTCTATGGGTTTTGCTCGAGTTGCTTAACCTAATTCTCATATTATTACGGAGTCCCCACGACCGTTTTGACGTATACGAACGTAGGTACATGAAAGGAAAGGGAGCGTTTATGCAGTGTTCTGAGCATCCCAAGCGAAGACTCTCATTAAAAGTTCCCTTCAGATACTCAAAGTCTAAGAAGGCAGTTTTTCCCAATGCACTTTGCTTCTTGTAAGAGCGCAGACACTTCATGTAACATTTTGCGTTCCCATCGAAGTTTCCATCATTTTCTCCATGGAATGATAAGCTTTGAATTTCCAGCATAAAATAAGAACTCTTCTCCAAACCCAAGTCATGAGTGCCGTCCAAAACTATGTCTTCATCTCGCAAATGAATTACGAATAACAAATCTACTGGAACAGCTGCATTACCAAACGCATAATCAAGTGAAGCGCAGATCCTTCTGCCTGAACAGGAGTGCAACGATAATTGGGCAACGTTCGCTTGGCACGTGACACAAACACCTTCTTCAGTTTTCGTAAGTTGCTTTTCGAATGCATCATTCTCCAAGCGACTACCAAGGCCACACCCGCATGTTAAATTCTGATACAACGGCAGAAGAAGTTCAGTAGTATTTGCAAATATCTCGCTGTGCCTCAGAGAGATGTTCATGGGACAGACTGATATGTAAAGAACATTTTCTATCCTGTGATCACGTACATAGCTTGAGACGTGGTACTGATGTCTCAAGAAATATGTTCCAACTTGGTATAAGCAAGTAATGACTGTCACGTACAGCAGAAATAATAAACAAGATAGTTTGAGACATCGGCAAACAGTGCGAGACAGCTGATTGAGATAAGTGAGAACGAAATTTGGAGTTAACGCTGTAGGTAATCCGACGTTGATGGAATACCCTGTGTAGAGCCCTACAAGACCGCATAATGTACAGATCAACCTGAGAGTAGTCGTCCGCTTGCGAGTTATCAGCTGAGGTTTCGCATAGTTTGAACCATTACAGGTGCTGTTAACATTAGCACATGTAGTTAGACAAGATTCTGTTCTCGCTTGCTCAAGCAAACGAAGCGTAACGGTGTTGATTGATAAGTATGTTTTTTGGAACTGAGAAAAACGTGACCCTGATCTACAAACTGATAAGTCGGACACTTCAAAGAAAGGATTAAAAGGACTTTCCGCCTTCAGCTTGTTGTACACACACTGTCTGATGCACTCATCGTATTCAGAAGCAGGAGGGATGAGGCAGCCGAGGCTTCGAGCAGTTAACCACGCGGCGCCCCATT
>LQNS02000231.1:4432452-4445124 GCA_001587735.2 Parhyale hawaiensis
CTCAGACACTATGAGGAATGCCATCCGCTACCAGCAAAGCGAGTAATTTTTTTGTAAAGAAAAACGAAAGCGTAGATATGATACGGGTGAAATGAAGTCAAGTCTCTAATTTACGCCTATCTATTTCTGAAGAGCGTGACACACACACCCACACACACACACACACACACACGTAGATACAAGCGTATTAATATATAGATGTTATCTAAGGGCGAGTCACGCGTGCCTCGTCATATCGTGTTCAATCGCTAAAATGAGCATGAGCTGTGCGTTAAATTCTTCTGTCTCTGCCCACACGTAGAAATGTCCTTCATTCAAGTGAATGATGTCGCGCAATCAGTTATAATATCGTTTCATTACATTTTTGCTTATATTTCGCGTTTGATTGAAGTCGCATTTGTTTCCCATAATCTTATAGCCGGACTTTGATAGGAACAGCCTATTGCCAATTATATTTATAGCCTGATTAACTAGTAGAAGAGAAATCGGAGCAGAACAATCAGTTCGGCTAAAAAATCATAGCTGGCGTTGGTGTTCTTACATTTTCTGGTTTTCTTGTCTTAAACGGGAGTACTCTGATTCTCATCATTGCAATGACGATGGAAAAAACGTTTTTTGTCGCCTTGTCCATGATCTGTGAACACTGCAGAGGATAAAATTAGCATTTATAAGTTCTTTTTAACTGAAACTGAATGATGCAGTACGTTCTAAAATAGGGTATGCTTCATCCTACAGTCTCTTCTATTTGCTGCACCTGCTTCTATCAAAGTAACGCACCGCATCCATCAGCATGATTTTAAGCGTCAGGATGAGGGATGAGTGAACACGGCCTAATATATTGTATGTATAGCTCTCATTGCAGTTATTGCACTTGTAGCTTTTATTGCGCTAACGCCGTACACTGCAAGAGATCCGGGCTCTACTGCTAACATGCCTAACAAGTCCTGTATGTTTGATAAAAATCCGTTGATAATTTTTTTGTTATCTTGGTGACAGGCAGACAAAGATCCAGACAGACAAACACACAAACACCATCATACACAAACTCATTGGGGAAGGTAATTATAGCAACTAATAGTAGTAGTTTTTATAGATGTTTCATTGCCTCTAGTTATATTAGCACTACACTGACACAGCAGTTGAGCAGAACAAATACACAAACTGCCAACAAATTCCTGGTGCAAAATATTTCATTTCCCCTATTCAAGTCAAGATAATGAAAGCTGCAGATATTTCCACTATTACTGTTGCGAAACCCATACAAAATCCAGATTTGTTATACGAAACAGGAAAAAATTCACAAAAAATGTTGCAGTATAACAGAATCAAAAAGCATTCAAAGAAATTAATTTTCAATGGAAATGCATCCTCAGTTACTGCATAGTAAAATTCACTTATAATCAATATTAATCATTCTCTCCACTTACTATTATTATTATTAACCTCGAATATGATCATTATTAACCTCACTTCCGCTGGTTATAACAGTCAACTGAAAGCTCTATGTCTAGTGCTTCCCCTAAATGTTAAGAATCTGCTTGTGACTATACATATATATATATATATATATATATATATATAAGCAATAAAATTTTAGTGTTTTTATAGGAGAAAAAATTCTAATAATAATCGAAATAATATATTCATCAGCATTATTTAGTTTTGATATGAATCATACAGAACACTCATTTGAGAAAAAAGGAGCAAAGCTGGGAAAAGATCAAGTTGGCATTTGACGTTGTTTCTTTCAAATATATTATTGTTTATGAATAGTTTTTGTTCTATAGAATGTTAACAAAATTGCATCATCATTCGTTGTACTTCATACAGCTAAAACTGTTATATGAGTTTCGCACATACAACATTCCAATGCGTTTACCTTGGCATTCAAATGTATAGATGCATTCTTGTATCACGCGGTTCAGGCTGGCAAATGTTACCACCGCCCGTCTTTAGGTCAGATGCTTTCAGATAATGAACTTGAAAGGTCGTATATGGCATCGTACAAAAATGTGTCTGTTTACCAGCATTGCTTGTTGAGTGACAGCCAAGATTATTAGGGATCTTCCGGCCGGATCCTATATTAATAAAAGCTGTCTGTCAAAGCCTGTCACCAGAGCTTCGGAGATATTTGTTAGTCTCATAAACGTACAGTAATTTACCGGCGGACTTCCGACTCGATTCCGGCGGAACCTTCCGGTGTTCTAAATGAAGCCGGCGATCATATGTACTTAACAGCATTTGTGCACTAAAGCATCAGCTTATTCGGTACTTAGCCTAACTGTACCAACATTGCCTACTGAATTCTACTTGTAATAGTTATTCAGATGTAGACCTTGTACTTTGTTGTCTGCATCTAATAAGTAGCATGTTGCTACTTATTATTGGATCATATCTTCTAAGCCTTGCATAAGATGTGCATAAACAAGGAGATCTTTATGACGTTCCTTCACCATCCAATACTGTAGCCTGATAACATTATTCTGCATTAATGTTCAACCTCAGAACCAATTACAGTGACGAACTTAACTAGAACTCACCCACAAATCGAAAGTATTACAATTGGCCACGAGGCCCCTGAGATTCGTCACGACATCTACGAAAAAGATACGTTTTGAGCTCCGAAGTACATCTGCAAGATCTACGCTGCAAGATTGCATTCTACGATACTTCTACAGTTGTGAGTATATGTAGGTACGTACATTAACAGTGCCACTAGGGATGCTTTACGGTGAAGTGTTCAATTTCTACGACATTGTCAAGATGAATTCTCCTTGTTTTGATACTGAAGATACTACTTTGCACGCATCAAGAAGCTTCGTGAACGTGTACAGAAGCCTCGAGAATCAGCTGACCCTTACGCAACTGTCGTTCGTGACTTAATGGAAGAATGTGCTTTTCCACAAGAATGTAAAGATCGTTTATGCCGAGATAAGTTGATCGCAGAACTCAGGAGCTCCAGTTTGATTTCATTTCTCTGTTGTAATAAAATTGCAGATAACTTCAGCCACGGGCGTAACCACCGTCCAAAACTTGGGGGACGCTATTGATATAGCTATTATCAAAAGGCAGTTATCAATAGTTATTAATAGCCTTATAGGGGTTAATGACGAAATGGAATGTGTGCTGACGAAACGAAGGTAAATATGCCAATGCTAATTAAACTCTTAACGTCCTGTTAGAGCAGTAATTCCCAAACTTTTTGTGGTCCATTCTTTATACATGACCCTAGTCCATGGCCTCCAAACATGTGGCCCTTGAGTTAAATAACGGTCTGCAGTTTTACGCTCATTAGATCCACATAAAAACCCCTTTTAAAAATCCTTTAATTGTATTAACTCCATTTTATTTGATTAATTCCATCTGAACATGGCACTCAACAATCTGCTGTATGGCTCCCCAGGGGCCTTGGCTCCCATTTCGAAAGTGTTTGAAGCATATGCGAGCGCACGAGCGTCAATGCGGTCTATGTTGTTCTGCAGTCTTATTCATGAGCTTAAATTTGTGCTATTGAGAATTATTATTACCATTATTAAATTACACTAGATTGGCGACGTGGGACCGGAGAAACTCCATGAGGTTACAAACCCCCATGCAACGAGCCCAGCGATTGAGCGGAAAAAATGAAAGAAAGAGAAGATAAGAGATCACGGATTAGCTCTGTGAAAAGATCGTTTAAAGCTGTCAATACCCCCACCAGCAAAGACAGAGCCATCAAGACCAGTCCAAACATCCACAAAAGATGGAAAAAAAAAAACGAACGAGAATAGTGGCCCGTATGGCATTGTACCGGTACCAAACAAACTCATAAAGAGCACCAGTACGCCGAAGGTATACCCCACCCGAACAAATGGCTCCGGAAGAAAATCAGACAGTGGATGACTATTGCAATATTACATTTTATACAGAAAGCAGACCCCAACAACTCTGCAACGATGCGCCAGATCACAAGGCACAACACTATCCAGCATGAACGCACATCGACAAACCACTTTGTCTAGCAAACCCAGATGACAATCGGCAGCAGAACCCCAGACAGTGGAGCAGTATTCCAGAAGAGAGAGGACATTGCAATTAAAGCAGCGACGTGTCAACTCTACAGAGCCCAACACCCTCCAAGCACGTCTCAGAAGACCAACTTTCTGCGTTGCTCGTGAGGCAACGGAACGAATGTGGGGCTCAAACGACAACTCTTGATCAAAATTGACACCCAAGATTACCAAGTCATGAACCACAGAAAGTGACACACCATCCAGTAAGAGTGCGGGGAAAGATCTCACTGTACATGACCTAGACTCGAGCATGGTCTTAGTCTTACCTGCATTTATCCTCATCCCCCACCTAATAACACCGAGAATCAATCACTTCCAAAGCACGCTGAATGGATTCTGACACCTCCAACCTATCACTAGGCTTATCGCAAACAACCAACATAGTAACATCATCGACGTAACCAACAAGTAAATTATGAACAAGAAAACAGGTCCGCTATAGATACGATAAACAACAAGGGGCCCTGAGGGACACCAGAAACCATGTCCAATAACTCATTCTTCTCATCAACAACTACACACTGACGTCTGCCAGATAAAAAAATGACTAATTACCGCGAAAACTGAGTCACCAATACCCATCAATCCTAGCTAAGGAGCATCCCAGGGTGATTCACGCGATCAAAAGCAGCACTGAAGTGAAGCTGTACCAACCTTGTCTCATGACCCCCATCAAGAGCCAGCTGCAACACATGAGGAATGTGATGCAGAGCATCACAAGTTCCCAAGCCCTTACGAAAACCATACAGTGCAGGGAGAAGGACATCCTGCTTCTCAAGAAGTGACCCAACCTCGACGCAACCAACCTCTCATAAACTTTCTACAAAAACAGGTGTGATCGAGAAGGGTCTGAAGTCGGAGGTTCGTGGGGAGACAGAGTCCTTGGGAACAGGCGTCACATGAGCGAGACGCCAGCATTCCGAAAAAAAGCCCAGCCTTAACAACCGACGGAACACAGAAGCAAGCGGAGCTGCGAGCACACCAGCCATCCTCCGGAGAAAGAGAGGAAACATATCGATGGATCAGTGCCCCCATTGGGGTCCAGGTCAAGGAGAAGGTGGTACACTTCAGAAGATCTAAAAGCAAAACCGGAGAACCTCGAATTAACAATAAGTGTCGACATAAAAAGCATTTCTAGCATTTCGGGATTAGCTTTATTCCTATCATCAGACCTAATGGCAAGGATACGGTATTAATTTCTAAAACTAAAAATTTATTTTAGTACGCTAACTGGAAGAGAGACCCTATCGTGGGGAAGTGTAAAAGGCAAATTACCGGAGTAAGCTTGAGAGTGTCCCAATGTCAGTGCTTGCGCAGTCGCGACGGCTAGGGAGTTTCGGAGGCAGAAGGGATGTACAGTCAGGGAAAAAATGTCAGTTGTGAATTGTATTGAGGGAACGGCTGAAGTCATTATGTTGAGGCTGGGATTAGTTTTATGAATGTAAAGAAATTCAAGAGTTGTCAGTTCTATTGAGTTGGAGAAGTCGATAATGGAAAAGTCGTTCCTGCTAATGGGATGGTTAGTTTGTTCTGTATGAAGACGGGAGCTGAATGTGCAGGTTACTTGTCCTACTGGATATACCTAAATGTTGGTCAATGCGGGCCTTGTAATGCTGCCCGGTGCTGCCCACATACGAAGTTTGGCAACTTCTGTAAATGTACCTGTAGACAACACCGGACAGCATAGGTGTGGGGGTTTGTCCTCAAATTAAAAAAAAAAAAATCCTATGGTATCTGTGTTTTTAAAAGAAAACTTATCCATCACCACTGCTGCAGTCCTCACCACCACCGGCCGTTACTTCACCACAGACAATAAAATCAAGGACATTTGGCTGCACGGTGTATATATAAATGTAGTTGTAAAATGTATTCGATGATATTCTTATCCATTGCTCACGAGTGCTGCTGCTAGATACTTTCTCCGTCGCGTTTAGTTCTACTGCTTGGATTCTGTAGTTGTACTTAGAAGACCCTGATCCAGAGTCACTAAGCAATATTATATTCCATCAATTTTTGCTCCTCATTGAATTATGTGATCCTCATCAAAGTGACTAGTATGACTTCTGAACTCCCCGAATGGCTAGAACTTTACCCTGCTGTATGTGTGAATTCAAAATTGTATACTTTGATCTCAAGTTTTTTTTTCAAACATATTACACCTTTTTTCAGTAAATTACTACTTCTCTTCAAAAACGCTAAAAAAAATTTCGAAAAATTTTCGAGAGAATAGGAGTAACAATAGCAATTATTTAGTCTGAAACGTCTTACGTTTTGGGTCTTCACGGAATATAATTGCTGTTTTTATTAATTTCTATTTTTTTTTAACAAAAAGACAGTAGGCTCAGTTCAGCTATAATCTGCATAAAATAAAAAAACTTGAAGCGTATGTTAATTAGTTAATTTTTAACGTTGCCAAGAGGAATAGCACGGGGCCATCGGCTCGCCGTTCGATCTAATGATAATTTCAGGAACTCTCTCATCCCTTATGACACAAGAAATTCAAACAACCGATGATCCGATATCCGTCGTAAATGATGAACGATTTACAAATAACTGTCAACGGTACCAAAAGAAAAAATATATACAAATTAGCCGTAGCTTTGCATTAAATGCATGCCTGAATAACCATCTTGGCGGCATGAGGCAAAACAAAATAACACTCCGGAGTTCGTTGCAACTTTCGTTTTTAAGCTTTTCCGAAATCTTTTCAAATAATACCACGTCAAAATGTTGCGTTTCGCTACTCCTAAAACTGACAACGACTAACTAAACAGTCGTGATTTATTTTGCAAGACTTATAATGCATCTTATTGAATGTTTTCTGTCATTTTAAATTGTACGTAATATGTAAAAGCTGATCTTTTTCTCATTCTCACCTGGAACAATTGTGTAGGGTGTAACGTAATGTATATCATTTGCAGTTCTTACATTTTGTAATGTAACTTGCGTGTAGGGCATCATATTTTACTCTCTATGAAATTATGACTTTCCTTGCATGTAGGTTTCTTTTCCTTCAATACGTTCTAGTTTACTATGCACTATCGGGCAAAATAAGAGAACGATTTTCATTTTTTGAAAATAAAGGTTAACCATGTAAAGGTTTTACTTTGCATAAGAGAACTTTTTAATAAAGTGAATTGATCTACTGTAGTGTAAAATGTTCGGCACGATTTCGCTCGAAGATAGGGCTATCTCTGTAGTAACGGTCCTACCGATGGGGCAAGCGTGACGTTTTTACATTGATGTCCCTATCCCGAATGCCCGGTACCGAGCATCTGTTCCATTTCCGCTTTTTTCCCCTTTCCTCTTTACCTTTCATGTCCTCTCATGCCGGCAGTACACACCTACAAAATGAGACAGTGCAACGAATGCCATACTGAATTCTCACTAGAGTTTTTTTATGAAGGAGTGGAGCTAGATTCGTGAAAATTCTACTGCTAGACACAGACACTTAAAGCTAAGGTAAAGAAACTGATAAGCGATCGCGAAGCGCTGTAGCTTGGGGAAGGTGAGGAAAAGGCTACCCGTGAAACTTGCTTGCGGTTATCACCCTCCCGTGGACAACCGCCATGCGCAACGAACGCCAGCTGAGATCGACTGGTGCAATTTTGAAACAACAGACAAATGTGAAAGTGAACAATAAGTTTGCTGCTCTTCATGATGGTGACGATGTTGTAGTAACACCTGTTCGTACCAAAATTAAACCTCTGAGCAAGGAGTATCAGCCCGGGTCACCCAAGTCACGTGATCACAAGAAGTCAGAGACTTCTGTTCAGCCTCCAAGCCACGAAAGGGAATGCAATCCTGTTCCAATTCCTGGTCAACAAGCGATAAAAACATTTCTTATTGGAGATAAAATAATCAAATGGCAGTATCAAGTGTCTAAAAGGGACCGCAGGGATCGAAAAGTCATCTACAGACCTCTAGTTTCAACTTCTGATGTTACTGCTTTTTTTAAGGACCTCCTTGGCAAAAAGATGGATCACGTCAGTATCATGTTGGGACGAATGATCTGCAAACTTTTTCCCGAAAGGCAGCTGCAGCTCATTAAAGACCTCATTGCCGCGGCCAAACCTCCGAAATCTCACCATTTCACTCTGACAAGTATCCTGCCTCTTCTTGGGGCTTGTAATCGCCTAGACTCAAGGATGTACTACATCAACAGGAGAATGAAAAAAGAGGCAGAGGACAATAAGCTCGAATTTATCACCCCATTTCTTTCGTTTGAAGACGATAGGAGACTATTTTTATCTGATGGGGTTAACTTAAGTGGCGCTTGACACCATATCCTCGGAGAAATTCTGCTCGATGTAGCGGCTTCAGCAACCGCAGCTTAGGGAAGTGGCTTACGCACAAGACTTATGGCCAGTATTGAGCAGCCTCACCGCCCAGCCCCCTTTCACGCTCTCCCGGCTGATTTGCCAGCATTGAAGAAAACAGCTCCCAATGACCCTGCCGCAATTCCCTGCAATCCTCAGCTCTCATCTCCTAGTGGGGCAAAGGTTAGGGATCCTAAGGGAAATGAGGGCACAATTATCACCAGTACGCTTGTCACGGACGAGGAGGATATCACTCTAACTCCGGATGCATTAGTACAGATTTCACGCCTGGGTCCTCCATCTCACCTACCACCATAGTTCCTACCTTCATACCGATGAACCGTAATATGTCTTAAGGCACTGCTGTACAACAACCTACCAACGCCCGCCAACAGCCCTAGATTCAACTAATACTGAACTCAGGAGTTCAGCAAGTGTCTCCGAGGAAAAATCACAGTCTCAGATACCTGTAGCGAAAAAAGCGTGATCAAATCCTAAGAACTTAAAGCATACCAGCGCGTGAGGGAATCGCTGTACCCGACTATCAGGGGCAAGGAACATTCCTCCAAAGACTAACTCTTGTCAGCCATTATAAACCAGAATTCCGAGGAGCAAGGCTAACTCGACGGAAAAGGATCTTTTGTCCGCCAAACAATCTGACAACAGTCGAGCCGAAATACAAAACTCTTTCCTTGCTCATCTTCACATAGGCGCTCTAGCCGCTTCTAATAATACTCGTTCTGATCTCACACTCCCAATCTCTTCCCATGCAATCGGACATTTCAAGCGTACCGCTGACTCCGAGAGTTAATGCAAACACTAGCCTCAAATTCTTATTTGGCAACGTTCAGAGCATAACAAACAAGACGAGTGAACTGTAAGTTATAGCAGCCACTCTCGTGTATGACGTTATCGCACTCAATGAGACCTGGATAAACCTTAAATAAAAGCAGACATTGCATTGGAATGCTACAAATTGTTCAATATAGATCGAACCACCGGAACTGGCAGAGGACGAGGGTCAATCATATACATCAAGGAACACTTCAATCCCATCTGTAAAGGTTTCGCAGCAACTAAAAAATATGTATTCATTACTACCCATGCTCGTTTCGGCATTAGACTGCCGTTGAAAACTATGCTCGAGAGCACCGCCGAAAATGATGCAGCACTTTATAACAAAATTGAAAATGCATTCAATACCCAGAATGAAACAATTCTCGTGGGAGACTTCAATCTCCCCGAAATTGATTGGGGTACCTTGTGC
Organism: Parhyale hawaiensis; assembly: GCA_001587735.2. Lineage (NCBI taxonomy): Eukaryota > Metazoa > Arthropoda > Malacostraca > Amphipoda > Hyalidae > Parhyale > Parhyale hawaiensis. Next base: position 4,442,091 of record LQNS02000231.1, read on the forward strand.
AGCCCAGCACCAGGCGGTAAACTGCTCGAGCTCCTCAACCACAACCACCTGCCCCAGCACGTTACTGAACCCACGAGATACGGTAATATTCTAGATCTGGTATTGTCCACTCCAGATTGCGAGACTGTTGACCTTGCCATCCCAGACTGGTTCGGAGACCACAACATGATTGAATTTACTCTCAACACTAGCAACGAATTTTCCACCAATGCGGATCGTCTCCAGCTGCCAGACTACGGTCGAGCAAATCTTCTAGAAATGGCAACTGAATCAGAAACAATTGTCTTCGAAACTTAAATGAGAAACGCTAGTGTTGAACACTGCTCACCTAGTTTGAAGACGAGCATCCTGAGAGCAGCTGAACGATACATCCTAATTAAACGAGTTCGTATCAGTAATGGTCCCCTCTGGATGAATCGGGCTATCAAAAGCTGCATTGCTAGGCGAAAAATGCGTTACAAAGTCTGCAAGCGTAATACAAAAGAGGAGAACAGGTTCAGTCACATAAGGGCATGTTGGGATGTAAAGAAAATAGTCAGGACAAAAAAAAAAAAAAAAGGAAAAGAAGTTTCCGTGGCCGCTATGGCAAAATTCAACTCAAAGGCATTCTATACGTAAATATGCAAACGAAATACGTCTAAAAAAGAAACCACAGCTCCTCTTAAAAGTCCCGACAGTGAGATCACCAATTACCTAAGAGACAAAGCCACATTCCTGATCGACTACTTCACCTCTGGATTTACTGTTGAAAATGTTACGAATAATAGTGAACCAGCACCAATGAAAGTTGCTCCCATAAACACATGTGTTTTCACGGAGATCAACATTCTTCAAGAACTGACCTACCTGAATGTATACCAATCCACTGGTCCAGATAATCTTTCTCCCTTTGTTCTGCGGGAAATGGTTCCGGTCATCTAGAAGCCGCTATTTGAAATATTCAATCGGTCTTTAAGAATGGGAGAAGTTCCACAGGATCGGAAACTAGCTAATGTGATCCCCATACATAAGAAGGGGTATAAGTAAAAAGCCCCAGGTACTATCGACCAATCAGTTTTACACTAGTCATCAGCAAAACCATACATCGCCTCTTGAAGAAGCGCATCACTAATCACCTAAAGATACATCAGCTAATATCCGACACTCGGTACGGTTTTCGAAATAGAACAAGCAGAACAAGCCTATGGGACTTCTTCTCGAAAGTTACCGAAATTAATGATGAAGAAAAGGGGGTGGACTTGGTGTATCTGGATTTCCAGAAGGCTTTTGAAAAAGTCCCCCATCAACAGCTAATGAAAAAAGTGGAAGCCCATGACATCCAAGGAGACTTTACGTTGGATCCCGGGATGGCTTACTGGTCGACAGCAGCGAGTGGATTTGAAGGAGAGAGCAGCAACTGAGCGCAGGTATCATCAGGGGTTCCACAAAGTAGCGTGCTTGCCCACTTCTGTTCGCAATTTACGTTAATGATCTGATCTTAACAGCCGTAGTAAAATCAGTAAATTTGCGGATGATGCTAAACTATGTTATCATGTTACGAGAAGAGCTGAGCTCCAACAAGACCTTGACCTCCTCATGGATAGGAGCACTTCGTGGCAAATGAGCTTTAATGTCGCTAAGTGTTAAGTAATGCACGTCGGGCTGGAGAATCCTCCAATCCAATTGAAAATGAACAGGACAGAGCTGGCGGCAGTCACCCAACAACGTGACTTGGGAATAACTATTACAAACAAACTTCAACAAAGTCAGCAATTTGACAGGAGTGTGAAAATGGCAAGCAAAGAACTGGGATTCATCACCAGGAAGTTCGAATTCAAATCTAAGGACATCATCATTGCTTTGTACAAGGCGTCAGTGCAGCCACACTTAGAATTTACTGTTCAGTTCTGGTCGCCACACCTATGTAAATATATCGATAATATGGAGAGAGTCGAACGCAGAGCAGCAAAATTGATTACTCAGCTGGGAAGCAAGCCATAAGAATGTCGCCTAAAAGATCTTGTCCTGATCTCTCCCGAGCAAAGACGACTCAATGGGCAACTACAGTAATAGAAACATTTAAATATTTAAATGGTTTCAACGACGTGCCATGTACGGGACTTTTTGAAAGGGATGTAAATGATCGCTTGCGAAACAAGTCTATATCTCGAAGAACAACAGTAATGTAGCAGTTCTTTCCTTATTTCATAGTGAACATTTGGAATCCACTTCCTTCCGACGTTTTCGGCGCGGTGACGGTCAACGCGTTTAAAAATCATCTTGGCATACATTGTGAGAGACATCCTCCACAGCTAAGAACTCCCCCTCCAGGAGTCGCGAACACTGAACGGCCAAAGCTTCCGAGGGTACCTCTATCCATCTTCTCTCATCTTCTCTTTTCCGCTCCGACATCAGAGATAGACGTCATTTGGCTCTGCATGTTAGCGGCTATTGATCATGCTCACATGCATGATGGTCTCTTTGACTGATATTCGTCCACCTTTTTTTTTTTCTTACGTTCTGAGCCCTCTATTTCTTTCTGACAAAAGGGCAATAACTCATAGATTGCCGGGGCGTACGGATCTGTGTCTCTTTGAAAATGGGCCTGTTGATTCTTCAACTACCGCCTATCTAATCTAATTCCAGACCAAATAGGACCTATACTACTTTGGGTAGGAAGATGAGGTCAAGCTGACAATTTTGGCACACAACCAGCTTCTGCGTATAGAGGTATCAGCCCTAGGGTCAGGTACACAGCTGGACACGGCTGAGAACGGAACCAGATAATATTTTGTGCCCATTGACATTGTGTGCGTAATTCACTTTAAAGACATAATAAATCTCACAAACTTCATCCAACGAAATTACACAAAGTTAACATCGCTAAAAATAAAGGACTTCCAGGTTCCATACATTGAAATGACTTAAATAATTAATACTTCGAGTTGATTCTGAATTTTATTTTAACTAAGCTTTCGACGTTCTTAGCGAATGTCGTTGTCAAGGTTGGAACTTCGAAACCTTGAGGGCCGATACTTATGATATGCAACTAATG
>LQNS02000231.1:4456306-4475159 GCA_001587735.2 Parhyale hawaiensis
CCTCACGGCACAAAGGTGTAAAAACAAGCCTAACTAATAGACGATACGAAAATAAAATAAATATAAAAAACAGTCCCCCACTGTAGCCGCTGCTGCTGCCGATTTTACAACCATGCACGCCGAAATATATAAGCAATAAATCGTTGCTTGTTAGTGGGCTTTACCTCTAGTTTATTAATAAAACTTACTTCTCAAACCTAAGCTGGTCAGTATGTATGTGTGTGTAATATATAAGCATTTAATTATCAGAACCTTATATACGAGTTACCAGAAAATCACGATACAAAAATAATGACCGAAAAACAAAACATGTTACGATATAGGGGAACCGTACTGTTAAACGAATATACTGGATATTCATTTTACGATATTCAGTGGGAAAGCTGCCTGACTGTCGTTCAACCGAAGTTTCTACATATTTACGAATGCATAATGACTCTAAAATGTGCAGTGTAACTTGGTCAGATGAGCAACACTTTCATATCGCTCAGCTTTAGAAGGACATTGCAAGATTCGGCGTGTATGATGAGCTTAGAGGGAATTTGTAAGAATGCTGTTTCCAGCGTGCTCACCAACTCTACAAACAGCAGATTGATGGATGAGCTTAGAGGGAATTAGTAAGAATGCTCTTTTCAGCGTGCTCAACAACTCTACAAACAGCAGATTGATGGATGAGCTGAGAGGGAATTAGTAAGAATGCTCTTTCCAGCGTACTCAACAACTCTACAACTGTAGGAATTAAAGGCTTGAAAAGAACAAGCCTAAACTTAGACAAATAGGTTATAGTGTACTCATCGCTGAAAATGATTCCAAAATCTTTTCAGCGCAGTGCTTGGGAAGTATAAATGGAATTTCACATTAGAGTTTCTCAGACTATTTCCCAACTTAAGCAAGACCATATTAAACTTTCTACGCTCCTGGGACAATTTATCACTGTTATCATTCACACTGTCTAAAAATCATCTAATCTGAAATTCAAACAATTTTACATGGGTAACCATTTGTCGAAATAGTTAAACCCTTAAATCGAATACACTAAGTGACAGGATCAACAATGCAATACACATATTTAGAATGTATGTTTGTTTTTGGCCTTTTCACTTCCCCACTGCCGGCCACACGACTTCTAACGCAGGGTAATAGTTCAAGAATCTCTGGAGAAGATTCTTGCAATTCTTTGTATTCGTAGTCTTTCAATTCGCACTGCAGCGCCATCTATGAAGCAGTAGAACGAAAAAATAGTAGGTGCGCATTTGTCTTGGGGGCATTTGTCGTGTGCGGTTTTGTCCATGTGCGCATTTGTCCGTGTGGGGTTTTGTCGTGTGCGCATCTGTCGTGTGCGCTTTTATCGTGTGGGCTTTTGTCACTGTGAGCATTTGTCGTGTAAGCATATATCCGGTCACCGGTGATTTTATCCCATTGGCGATGGATGGCCGGCCTCTGTATGATGAATATTTCATAATGCATACCAGTACTACAACGAATGGCAGTGGTTGTTTTCTTTTGTCCCTGCCTTCAAAGCATGTGTGAGAAAACTGTAGGTGCCAAACTCGTCAATTCCGTCGGTGTTTTCTGTCCTATTCCGTTTCGGTCTGGATTTCACCGCCGGGATCAGCATCCGGCGGCGTTGGCCTTGGGACGTTTAAGTCAGAGGTTTCGTATTTACAAGCTTGAGATCCAGCATTTTGTCGTGACCGCAGTGCGTGTCGAACTTCCGTTCGTCCCGTCCTTCTACTGTCTGAGTTTTTCAAGTCACAACTTAGGGTAAGGAGCTTCCTGTCGTAGCTACGCTAGGAAGTAGGCCCAAGTTATAAATCTAGTCGTTGGACTTTAAGGCACCATTAATTTTCAACCTTGTCTATCGATATGGAGTCAAAGGGTCCACAGACATTTAGATCGGTAGAACTACCTGGCCACTCTTCACTACAAAAACTGTTTGGAAAAATGCAGTTCAGCTAGGTAATTGTTGAGTCAGTTTTTGTCCTCCTACCCTGGCCACTGTTAGAGACGCCAATGGGGAGAACCCTTTGAAGGGAGAACCCTTTGAAAGGACCCATGACCTTCGCCAGCGACAGGGTTCAGTGATATGGCGCCAGTGACATACAGTAATTCTAGCAAGAAGATTTCTTCTTGTTTTATTATGAAAAATACCGCACCATCTTATTCCTAACGGGTGGTTAGATGTACGGTATAATGTGTAACACTTAAACTTCAGACAGCAATATTGTTTCCATTTCGAAAGGTCTACGATTTGAAATGGCGAGCACTATACTGCACATCAGTTTCCCCTACGTTCCTAAAACGTTTTCTTCGGCTGACACTCTAGCAAGTCGTGAAGTATTGCGGTGATAATCTAGTAATTAATTTTACTGCACCCTTTTGCAAATCAATAAATAGGACTTGTCTAATCACCTTGTAAATTCGCTACAAATGAAACTATATACTGTCTATGTGTCGAGCTCTGCTTCAGGAAACTTTTCCCTATTACGACGTCTTTTTCAAGGTGTTCTACTGACTGGGCGAAAACCGTAGTAATCTGCTATATCAGTTACGCAGTCTACAAACATGTGGGTAGGAACTGCCAAGGATTTCGGATACGTCATACGGGTTCACTAACGTATCTAGCTCCTTCTCGTGAGAGGGGGGTATCAAAATCGGCGCCGAGAACACCCCCCAATATGAGCCAAGCTCCCCGCCCATATTGAACAAAGCTACTCCATATTAAGCCAAACTACCCCACATTGAGACTTTGAGCCAACTCCCCCCCCCATATCCAGCCAAGCAACGCCCGCCCTCCCCCATTGAGACAAGCCTGCGATCTTTGGTCTTTTAATAATATTACCATTTAGCCATCATACATTCTTGTATATTTTCTGAAGCCCCTCCAAATTTCATGTGCTGCAGCCGTTTTCCAGCCCTGACCCTAACGAAAAGTTAATAGTGAAGACACTGACGGTTAAGGGGGATATATTTATATGAACTATCTATAACTTTTTAAAGAAAATAACATTATTTTATATGTTTCACATCAATGAATGATTATTGAAAGAGTTCGATCCAATGAGGGATGTAATTCTTGCGCTGAAAAAATGACAAACAATGGCCACAGTTATTGTTAGGCACAGACGCATTGGAAAATAAAAAATCCTAGTAAGCGCTTTCTGAAATTACTGAGAGCAAGGGTCATAAAAACTGCTTAAGAATAAAAGAAAGCAATTCCATCAAGGGCAACCAATAAAACAATAAATAAATAAACTAGCGCATTGTGAGAACGAATACCTCCGCCTATCAAAGCAATGATAACGTAAAATTTAAATTGGTCGTGAAATTCGAATTTCCTTTTTATCATCATCACTAAAATTTGATAATTTGTGCCTCTTGACAGTGATAACTTCTTAAAGTTTCTTGAGTATCCATCGGTAACTTTTTGAGAAGTGTTCCGAAAAACACAAAACTAACATTAGTCAAACACACCAACAGACTCTCTCTGACCACGCACCCCGTCAGGGGTCAGGTCTTTCTCCCGGGTCCCACACCCAGCAGCTCCTCTGGTGTCGAGCCATGTTGGCCTTTGATAACCACCGCCCACAGCCCCCGCACCTAGGTACCTCCCCCACACCCCGCCCCATCCCTGCGCCCCGTCACCTCCCCCCAGCACCCACACACCCCCTCATGTGTCTCGCATAATTGGGCCTGGATATCCATCTTCCGCACCTCCCACACTGTCTTCTATTACTTCTCCCATCCTCCCCTCCCATGCACGTTCTCTCATGGTGTACTTTCGCCGCCTCCATCTAGCACACCTTCTCACATCTCCCACGTCGAAAAAACACCCTTTCCTCCGCCGCCCTATGTATCCTCTCCTGGTGAACCGTCAACCTCGCCATCGACCTGCACACTTCCCCGCACCCCTTGTACCAACACACCAAATCCACCGCTCCTCTCACATTCCTTTCCAACATCTCCTTGCCCTCCTACTGATACCCATGTCCCCTCTGGTGTTCCCACTTCTCCAAATGATCCATTCTTGACCTCACAAGCTATCTCCAACCCTCCCTATCCGCACTCAGTCTCTTCTCATCCATCCAGTCGATCCCCACCTGCCGCAACAACCTCTTCCAATTCAGCACTGTCTTTCTCTTCCTCCCAAACCTCTTCCCCCACGTCTCCAATTTCTCGTACCATCCCAGAACCGATGCCTTAACCATCCTCTCGTTTCCCATACGCATCAAATGCCCTACTCTCTCCATCACTCTCTTCTCAATGGTCCATCTAGCCGAATTCACCCCCAACCTCCTTCTCACACCCCACATGTTAACATGCATCGCCTGCATTGGCCGCAACGGTTGCCCATTCCGATTACTCCAGACAAATCTGTAACATTTATCGATCCACTTCTTTAACTTCTTCAGATCCCCTATCATAACAATATCTTATCTGACAATCATACAGTAAACTGCTTTCCACGCATGCTTCAATCACTCTCCCCTGCCATCTCTTCGACAATCTTGACCCTCTAAGCCATCCCCTTGCCTATCCCCACAGCATCCTCGCTGTCCTAATTCTGTTCCTCACATCGGCTTCCGCTCCAACCCAACTGCTCAGAACTCGGATCCCCTCCTCATCTTCCGTCCCGAATTCCAAATACTCCTCCTTATCCTCGTTACACCTCTCCTCCCATCTGCCCATTACCCGCTTCACCGCCCCCAATCCCCCCTCCACCTCCCCCGCCTTTCCAATAATAATCGTATAGTCCGCAAACAACGCCGACGATATGATCACTCCCCTCGTCTCTCCACACTTCTTCTCTCACCTACCTTCCCCCCGCAAATGATCCTCCCGGTGTCCACCTCCCCTGCACTTCCCCTTCCCTTCCCCTCTCCCCCTCCGCCTGCCTCGTCACCGCCTGGTGGTAGATATTAAAGAGCACCGGTGAAGTCGAACACCCCTACCTTAGCCCCACGCATGTATCCACGGCTCGCTTGAACTTCCCCCTCACCCTGTACTCCGTCACTTCATGTAAATCCACCAGCGTATCCAGCAGTTTCCCCCTCAACCCATACCTTTCCAAGAGTTTCAGCAGAGCTGGTTTGTTCACCCTCGGATACGCCTTCCTTAGGTCAAGCAATCTTGCCACCGGACCCCGCACCTCTCCCCTCTCTCCGCACTCACCCTCTTCTTCCAGTCACTCACGTCCTCCTCGATCCTTATCATCATCTGCGTAACATCCGCTGTCGATCCCCCCTTCCTAAATGCCGCTTGATTCTTGTCCAATAGCCCCATATGTTNCTTGTCCAACAGCCCCATATGTTCCGCCCACCACCCCAATCTCTTTGCTACCACTCTAGCCAACACTCTGCTCCCCATTGCCAGCAGGCACACTCCCCTATAGTTATTCCTATCCTCGCGATTACCCTTCTTAAATAAGGGAACTATTATCCCCGCCCCCTTCAACGACTCCTCCCATCTGTCCGCCCTCGTCTCGAACATAAACTGCACCATCCTAATCACAATCTCCCTCAACTCTCCACACGCCATCGTCACATACCCTACTCATACTCCGTCCTCACCCGGCGCCGACTCTCTCATCTCTATCAAGGCCTCTTGCACCTCCTCCCTCGTCATATCCTCATTCATTAGCTCATTCACTTCTTCCGTTTTCGGCCTCCCTCGCAATTCCTCCACTGCCCGAATCACCACATCAATCACTCGCGGATCCACCTCATACCTATCCTCTGATACCTGATCAAAATGCTCCTTGAATTCTACTCCCTTAATTCTTGTTCCCTCTTGAGCTTTCTTCCCTCTCGTCCCTAACCGTCTCAGAATCTTATACATATCCCCGATTTGTCCCCTCTCAGCTGCATCCCTACACTCCCCCAACACCCCCTGTAACCATTCCCTCTCTATCCGTCTAAGGACATCCCGTAATGCCCCCTCACCACTCTCACCTCTCCTCACGCTTCCACCAACTCGCCTCCAACCTCTCCCGTCTCCCATTCCTCCTTCGTCTCAATCTTCTCATCTGTTCCACCTCCTGTCTCTTCCTATTTCTCCTTCTCACCGCTCTCCTCACTCTATCCCTCCACTCCTCCTCCTCATGTCCCTCTCTCCACGGACTCGCCGTCCCCCTACTCTCCTCCCCACACACCTCTTTTTCCGCCTCCACCATCACGGTAGAAGACCGATTCCACTCCGTGTCTCTCACCTCTCCAATCTCACACCACTTACCTGCTTCCATCTTTTCTCTCGTTCTCACCTCATATTCTTCTCCTTTTTCTTCATTTTTCAGCACGTACCATTTAATTCTCGGCACTCCTCTTCTTCCTCCCTCCCTCCTCCACCTTCTCCTCCCATCACTCACCACCATCACCTTTGGTTTGTGATCCGACAACGCCCACTCCTCTTCAGTCCTCATTCTCCTTACCATACGATGTCTATACCTCCTTCTCACTACAAAACCATCCAACTCATACCATCTCCCGTACATCCTATTAAACCACGTTCCCGTCTTCGCATGTCTCACATAGCTGTTAGCATAAGCTAGTACATGCTCCTCGCAACAGTTTATCAAATCCCTTCCCGCCTCATTCGCTAACCCCACCCCGTACTTCCCACACACACCCCCTGTCTCTCCTGGTTTCCACCCACATTTGCATTAAAATCACCCCCAATCACCAACCTCTCTCCCCCCGACGCAGCAATCTGCGCTTCCACATTCCTCCTACACCTCTCCACCTCCAGCTCATCTGTCCCCCAAACTGGCTGATATACCGATACCAATCTCAGCCCCCCACCCATACTGCTGCCACTCTCTCATACAGCCACATCCTCTGCCCTCCCTCCACCCACTCCTCCAGCATCTCTCCCCTCATCATTACCGTCGCCTTCCTACCATGCACCACAACCACCCTTCTTTCCTCCTCCCCCATCCATATCATTCCCTCTGTCTCCACCTTCACCTCCGTTAATAACACCACCTCCCACCCCTTTTCTTCTGCTACCCCCACAATTCTCCTCAATCTCACCCTGTTGTGCTCCCTCAACGACAGCCTTTGAACATTCCACGTCACTACTCTCCTCCCCATTCCCCTACCCCCCATCTCCTCTCCCCCTCCCGACTCCGTCTCCCCTCTCTCCTCCGCACATATCTCTTGCTCCTCCTCTCCCTCGCCCTCCTCTCCCCTCTCCCACTCCTCCCCCTAGCACTCGGGCCAGGGTTCGGATGTATCGACCTCAACCTCATCCCCACCCAAGCCACCAAATGCCTCACGCCCGACACCGTCGGGGCCACCTGGTGCGAGCCCAGAGGGCCCTCGCCTGAGAAAATTTTTATGAAGGTGTCCGTGGCGGTTACCCACGGCCTCCTCTGCTACTGATGGGGGTGTGCTGCGCGTCCTCTCTCGCGATTGGATCACACATTGCCCCCCGCCGTCTGGTAGGTGTTTTGGCGCCGTCCGGCCGCCGCCGTCGCGCTCTCCGCTGGCCCCACGAGGAGGGACCCCACCCGGCCAGCCACACAAACAGATGGACCAATCATCATCATCATCATCATCATAATCATCACAATTTACATAATTGTTGCTTTTCAACATTTATAACGATCTTTGCAAATTTCATAAAAATCCGTTCATAATTTTTGAGTTCTGTTGTTGACAAATATGAAATCAAAGACTGAGATAAAAAAAATAAACTGACAGATCATCACAAAAATTTAGCCATTGGCTGTTAGGAATTTTCTTAACTGCGCAGATTTAATAAAAATCCGTCTTTGCGATCTGAGTTATTTCACCAAGAAAACGGAGGAAGACAAAGAGGCAAACGATTGAACGGATCTCACTAAAAGTTAATCATCTGTTCGTCCTAGCATGCGTAGCAATCCCTGTAAAGATCCGTCCATGACTTGTGGAATATATTGGTGGCACATAGTCAAACAGACAAGCAAAACTTGACAAAGCTAGAGCCCTCTGAGAGCGCATATGTCCGCCAAGCAAGGCAACGGTTACAAAAAAATTTAAATTGGTTCTGAGACCGTGAATTTCATTGTATCAACCCCAAAATCTAATCACTAGTGTCCTTCAACAGTGTCTACAGCTTCAGTAATTTCTTTAAAGATCCGCTCATAATATTTTGAGTCATGCTGCTTACAAACATTCTGGCAAACATCAGTAAAACTCACAAACGGACCAATCAATCATCACCAAAATTTAATCACTTATGTCTTTTAGCATTACTCACAACTCCTATCAATTCCATAAAGATTCATTTATAATTTTTTAGTTATACTGCACCAAGCATAAAATTAAAAACAGCGACAAACGAACAAACAGATCATCACAAAAATTTGGTCATTTACTTTTCGCAATATACTTAGCAACTCATGTAAATTTCATAAATATCTGTTTACAACTTTCTGAGTTATAGCATTGAGAAAATGAGGCCGACAAACAAGCAAACGGATGGACTGTTCTTCAGCAAAAGTTACAGATCTGTTCCTTCTAACATATCTAACAATTCCTATAAATTCCTGAGTTATGTTATTTTATCAACAGACAGACAGAGGCAATAGTGAAATTAACGAGAGTTTCACAGCCGACGCACACTAGATCAGCCCAGGTGAAGCTTAAAATTGCACAAGAATTGAAACAAGAAGGAGAGCCAGCAGCAGATTCGGTTTACTTAGACAGAGCAAAACTACATCTATTAAAAATATGTTTACTACTAACACAATGTTTGAAAATTAAGGATTTTGTTGGTTTTGCTAAAATTTTACCAGTTCGAACCCACGTTCCTCTGTGTTGGGCGCACCTCGCAAATAATCACAGAGCCGTTCTTCTACTGCAAGACGCTCCCATCGGCCAAAGAAAAGGTTGGGCCTAATCGCTCTACCATCGAGCCGACACATGATGGGTCGAAGCCAACGCGCTCATTTGAAGAGCCGAGCAAGTAAAGCTTCGTGGGCTTGATGGCAGGGCCCGTTTCGAGCGTTCCCTTACTGCCAGCACAATGGGGTAGCTAAGGTCCGTTTGATGAATACACGAAAAATATTTGACTTAAGCTGTTATGGGAGCTTCGGGCAGCTGATAAATGGCTTTGACATAAATTGCTTTAATTACCTCCGCCAAGGAGGTTATATTTTCGCCGTGTTTGTCTGTCTGACTGTTTGTCTCTCTGTCACCAAGATAACTCAAAAGGTTATTAACTGATTTGGACGAAATTTACAGGGATTGTTTGGTAGGTTAAGAGGGACAGATGATTAACTTTTGGTGAAGATATGTCAATCCGTTTGTTTGTTTGCCTGCCTCATTTTTCTCAATTGCATAACTCAAAAAGTTATGGGTAGATTTTTATGAAATTAACATGAGTTATTAGGTATATAACAAAGAGTAAATGACCAAATTTTAGTAATAACCCGTTTGTTCTTTCGTTTGTCACTGTTTTTAATTTTATGCTTGTTAGCACGATAACTCAAAAAATAATGAATGGATCCTTATGAAATTAATAAGGATTGTTAGTAATGTTAAATGACATTAATGATTGAATTTTGGTGCAGATTGGTGTGTTCGTTTGTATTTTTGACTCATGTTTGTCATAATGCATGTTAGCAGTATAACTAAAAAAGTTATGAACGGATCTTCAAGAAAATTACACAAACTGTTATGACTATGAAAAAGCACAAATGATTAGATTTTGGAGTTTATACAAAGAAAATTATGGTTTCAGAGCCAATTTGAATTTTTTGCTACCGTTGCCTCGCTTTAGCGGAGGTATGCGCTCTCCGTCTGCTCTAGTTGGGTTTATACTTAAGTAACAGAGAAGCCTTCATCGGATGAATCTGTGTTCCATCCAGCAAATCTCCTGGCAACCTTCGTCTTTAAATTAGAACAAAAAAGCTAAATACTGAACCTGATCACGCATGAACGACTTCAAAATGTCGGGATAGCACTGATGTGCTTACCTCCTGCATTTATGAACCAATTCGCTTCTCTTGAAGAAATAGCTCTACATTATATGTACTATAACTATATATAACGGCATGGAAGCAAGAGTTAAGTCTGGTGATGCCTGAAGCCGATACTGCAAGGTATTTATGTTCTGAAAACTCCAGTAACAGCCCTTGTGCTGGCAAGTATAATTTGGGAAAATATGTTTTTCCTGCAGCCGAGTCAATTATGCATATTATACAATTTTGCCATTACAGTGTAAGTCACCATGTACGGTATCTTCATCCCCTTCTTTCTCTGCATGCCTGCTGAAAAAAATAAACTTAAAAATTACGTTTTAGCTTTATTGAACGAGGCCCACAACGCTGGAGCCTCTAATAAGAAATACCGAACGAAATAAAGAAATTCCCTCGTCCACCACGGTCTCTTCTTTACATCCGTCACCTTATCTTAAGGATGAAGCAAGCCAAGCTCAACGATACCAAACAAACATATCAGTTATGACAGCAGCTAACGAAGTGCATTGACTGAACACCTCACCATTTGAAGTTCACCTAACTGGAGAACTTGGAATTAATCCGACTGAGCGTGTGGAATTATTGTTTCAGGACAAGGAATTGCTCACTTCAGTTCCTTTAATTGTGTATTTTATTTAGTGTTCGCTTTAAGAGTGAACCCGAATCAGCTCTCAACTGCAACTTGTTGCTCACTTTTTTACATTTGTTAGTGAACGCATGCCGAGACGGAAATTGGACATGTTCGATTGGGCGCCAAAGTCAGGCGTATGAGGCTTGACTTTTCCAAAACTTCAGACAAAGACGTTTGCCCTTTCACTTGCAAGGGCTAGAGACAATGTGATTGCGCTGAGTTCAGTCAGATATCCCTTTTACGGAGAAAGTTTGTATTGCTGGAAGTCTCAAGGGTTGGATATTGGGAGTCAGTGCCGTAAACTCAACTCTGCAGGTCGATGCCAGTGCAGCTGCCTGCAGTTCCAAGCAAATCAAGCCCCGAGGGGCATGATTTTCACGCCCAATCAAGCATGCCCACTGTGATCGTAAATTCACCAGACGATGCTAAACTTCAAACGTGTAGAAAAATAAAGCGTTCATTAGGCTCAAGTTCTTAATACAACGCAGGAGTAAGAGTGACATTCATTGAAATAATTTATTTCTCCTCGGGTGGGAGGTGTTCTTGGATTAAAACTATTACAGCTTATATCGTAAACGACATATGCCTTCATATCTTAATAATATTACAGCTATGAATTTGCAACCCAATCTGCAAAGCTCGGTGCCGTCACACACCAAACGAGTCTACCAAACTAGCACCACAAAAGTACTACCGTACGAATACCCTTCCACGGGGAAAAATATATGTTTCCTGCTTATATTACAGCCTGTTTCAATAAAGTAAAGTAGTTAAGTACATTTATATCAACCAGTGGGGAGATCGGCATATCTTAGGCCTAATACTATTACAGCTGATTAGCTTAATTCTAGAACATGTACTACCCAATAGGTATGGCGGAATCGTTCAGCACAACCTACAGCACAAACCATCAAAATCTTGTATTTCTCCCAGTAGGAAGGCCTTCATCCATTGATACTACAAAATGAGATTAGTAAACAACCCCAATTCAACACATGATAATAATAATGATTATAATTTAAGTTATAGAGCACGCAGGTTAGAACATAATGCCTTATTGCCACAACGAAAGCTGCAATAGAAATACTATAAGCATAGGATAAATATATGGTATTTGTATACAAGTAGCACTCATTGTTGAAAGAGTGTAAGTAATAAGATGATTCTTATAGCCCACGCGTGGTCATTGAGTATAACTTATATAACCACAAACAAGCAGCCGTACAGCTCTATATTACTCGAAACATACCAGGTGGCCACTTGCGAGTATTTACATGTTTACATGGTGCGCATTTCCCAACAGGATGGTCCACAATGCTATTAAAGAACAGAAAGAACAGATACTCGCATGTATGTACAGAGGCGACATTTGTTAGAGGCTAAAAGGCGGTAAAAAGGAACTCTCGAAACTGGAGACAAGCGAATCAATCATTTCAACTGGTTTCTGGAGAATTTGCTTTGGAGAGTTAGCAATTAAGAGTCTTTAAACAGTTATGCCTTTACGTCGCACAAAGTTAAGAATTTCAAAATCCCAAGGTTCGGTGCAAAATCCCGTGATGCAGCCTGGAAAATCTCTCAAGAATTGCCAACTTTGCAGCGCTTAAAGACAGCTTACTTAAAAACTTGCATAATAAAGAACACGTGTTTCAGTAATTCAGTGAACATACCGTATACCACAGTCTAGTCTGAGAATTTGTCACTATGACGAATCAGTTTTACAGAATCGGGATAAATTATATTCGATGGTGAAGTTATTATGATTTGGTAAGGGGTAGTATTACGGTAACGGGTAAGGCAGAGAAGAAATATAAGCATACAACACTGATGGTGGTGAGCTCTGACGTCATTAGAATTTGCCCAGACCAGGGCTGCTAATTCCGTTTTTTCATTACTATTGTTTGCCAAATCTGTTAACGAAAAATTCATCCGATAATAAGAAAAACTAATATGGCAGTCTGGCAAACGACGTCTGATCGACGTCTGGCTCCTGGCAACGCTGATCTATACCGCTTGAAACTTTGTATGCGCTAATTATTTCTGTTTTCCTTCAGATTTTGACTTTGTCCAAGTCTCAACTTCAGAATAAACAAGGAGCCAAAGTAATTCTTATAATCATATTTGAATAAAATACATAAAAATGAACGTTTTGGGCCTCAATACTGCCCATCATCAGCACGAAAATCTGTAAGAATACACAAAGAATGAAATGAAAGGAGAATACACAAATCGTCTAATGTCTAAGCAAAAACAGTTACAGCCGCTAAAAACCAAAATACAAATGTAAAAAATACTAAAATTACGTAATGATTTGCAATTGGTATGAACTCTGGGAATCGTTTAACTCTGTTTTTAATTTCGTAATATGCAATGACTCTAAAATTCTAAGGTTGATAAAACTGTTTGCACTGCCTATTATCCTAAAACTGTCTTCGTTGACAACACTATTGTAAAAAACAAAGCAAAATGTGTGACCGACAAGAGCAACTATCGCCCTATCGCAGTGGCAACGTCTCTCTCAAAAGTGGTAGAACTAGTGCTTGAGAGACGAATGTCACCGTACATGGTGANGTTTTAGCTTTAGTGAACGAGGCCAACAACGCTGGAGCCTCTAATAAGAAATACCGAACGAAATAAAGAAATTCCCTCGTCCACCACGGTCTCTTCTTTACATCCGTCACCTTATCTTAAGGATGAAGCAAGCCAAGCTCAACGATACAAAGCAAACATATCTGTTATGACAGCAGCTAACGAAGTGCATTGACTCAACACCTCACCATTTGCAGCTCACCTATCTGGAGAACTTGGAATTGATCCGACTGAGCGTGTGGAATTATTGTTTCAAGACAAGGAATTGCTCACTTCAGTTTATTTAATTGTGTATTTTATTTAGTGTTCGCTTTAAGAGTGAACCCGGATCAGCTCTCAACTGCAACTTGTTGCTCACTTTTCGACATTTGTCAGTGAACACGTGCCGAGACGGAAATTGGGCATGTTCGATTGGGCGCCAAAGTCAGGCGTATGAGGCTTGGCTTTTCCAAAACTTCAGACGGAAACGTTTGCCCTGTCACTTGCAAGGGCTAGAGACAATCTTATTGCGTTGAGTTCAGTCAAATATCCCTTTTACGGAGAAAGTTTGTATTGCTGGAAGTCTCAAGGGTTGGATATTGGGAGTCAGTGCCGTGAACTCAACTCTGCAGGTCGATGTCAGTGCAGCTGCCTGCAGTTCCAAGCAAATCAAGCCCCGAGGGGCATGATTTTGACGCCCAATCAAACATGCCCACTGTGATCGTAAATTCACCAGACGATGCTAAACTTCATACTTGTAGAAAAAAAGCGTTCATCAGGCTCAAGTTCTTAATACAACGCAGGAGTAAGAGTGATATTGATTGAAATAATTTATTTCTCCACGGGTGGGAGGTGTTCTTGGATTAAAACTATTACAGCTTATACCGTAAACGACATATGCCTTCATATCTTAATAATAGTACAGCTATGAATTTGCAACCCAATCTGCAAAGCTCGGTGCCGTCACACACCAAACGAGTCTACCAAAATAGCACCACAATAGTACTACCGTACGAATACCCTTCCACGGGGAAAAATATATGTTTCCTGCTTATATTACAGCCTGTTTCATTAAAGTAAAGTAGTTAAGTACATTTATATCAACTAGTGGGGAGATCTGCATATCTTAGGCCTAATACTATTACAGCTGATTAGCTTAATATTAGAACATGCATTACCCAATAGGTATGGCGGAATCGTACAGCACAACCTAAAGCACAACCTACAGCACAAACCATCAAAATCTTGTATTTCTCCCCGTAGGAAGGCCTTCATCCATTGATACTACTACAAAATGAGATTAGTAAACAAGCCCAATTCAACACATGATAATAATAATGATTATAATTTAAGTTATAGCGCACGCTGGTTAGAATATAACGCCTTATTGCCACAACGAAAGCTGCAGCAGAAATACTAGAGCATAGGATAAATATTTGTTATTTGTATACAAGTAGCACTCATTGTTGAAAGAGTGTAAGTAATAAGATGATTCTTATAGCCCACGCGTGGTCATTGAGTAAAACTTATATAACCACAAGCAAGCAGCCGTACAGCTCTATATTACTCGAAACATACCAGGTGGCCACTTGTGAGTATTTACATGTTTACATGGTACAAATTTCCCAACAGGATAGTCCACAATGCTATTAAAGAACAGAAAGAACAGATACTCGCATGATGTACAGAGGCGACATTTGTTAAAGGCTAAAAGGCGGTAAAGAGGAACTCTCGAAACTGGAGACAAGCGAATCAATCATTTCAATTACCAACTTTACAGCGCTTAAAGACAGCTTACTTAAAAAAATTGCATAATAAAGAACACGTGTTTCAGTAATTCAGTGAACATGTACCACAGTCTAGTCTGAAAATTTCTCACTATGACGAATCAATTTTACAGAATCGGGATAAATTATATTCGATGGTGAACTTATTATGATTTGCTAAGGGGTAGTATTACGGTAACGGGTAAGACAGAGAAGAAATATAAGCATACAACACTGATGGTGGTGAGCTCTGACGTCATTAGAATTTGCCCAGACCATGGCTGCTAATTCTGTTTTTTCATTACTATTGTTTGCCAAATCTGTTAACGAAAAATTCGTCCGATAATAAGAAAAAGTAATATGGCAGTCTGGCAAACGACGCCTGATCGACGTCTGGCTCTTGGCAACGCTGATCTATACTGCTTGAAACTTTGTATGCACTAATTATTTCTATTTTCCTTCAGATTTTGACATTGTCCAAGTCTCAACTTTAGAATAAATAAGGAGCCAAAGCGAATCTTCTAATCATATTGCAATAAAATACATAAAAATGAACTTTTCGGGCCTAAGTACTGCCCATCATCAGCACGAAAATCTGTAAGAATACACAAAGAATGAAATGAAAGGAGAATACACAAATCGTCTTAAGTCTAAGCAAAAACAGTTACAGCCGCTAGGAACCGAAATGCAAACCTAAAAAAAAATTCTAAAATTACGTAATGATTTGCAATTGGTATGAACTCTGGGAATCGTTTAACTCTGGTTTTGATTTCGTAATATGCAATGACTCTAAAATTCTAGGTTGATAAAACTGTTTGCACTGCATATTATCCTAAAACTGTCTTCGTTGACAACACTATTGCACTGTGCTGCATGGTCCCTAATGCTAGACTGAATAGGAGGCTTTAAAATATTGCCAGTTGTCGGACTCCTTCCCATGTGATCATGCGCTCGCACACTCAAGGCACGGCCAGTGCAGCCAATGTACCTAGCCGTACAGCGTGCGCAACTGAACTCATAAACAATAGACGACCGCAGACCACATGGGAGCTTCTCCTTGAACGGGAAAAAATTGCTAAATTTCAAACTGTTGGTCAACATAAAACGAAAATCAATGTGCATACAATTGAAATTTAAAAACTGCATTTCATCGTTTTTCAATTTCTCTGATTGGTGACCAAAGTAATGGAATTTAATGTAAAAAGGTTTCTTTGGCACATGCATGACAAGCTGGTTACTATATTTCTTATCTAATAACTTCATAATACAAAATTGATTAAAGGAAGGGGAAACCCATTTGACCTAAAAAATGTTTTCAAAAATTTAAACTCTGAGGGGAAGGCAAGATACAATGAAATGACAATAAATGCCCTATGAATAAGGGTCTTGATACTATTTACCTTAAATTTTTACATAGAAAAACTAAAAAAAGCTGGTTCCTAATCCTGTTAATGAATCCACATCCATGCATCTTTGTTTGTTCAATATCTTAACCAGCAGCACAATAACATTAAGTTTACAATGGAGCATCAAGTTAATAGGTCGATGCCATTTCTCGACATTAATGTATCCATTTCCAACAATAAATTTTCCACTTCCGTTTTTCGCAAGGATTCATTCACAGGATTAGAAACCAGCTTTTTTAGTTTTTCAATGTACAAATTTAAGGTAAATGGTATCAAGACCCTTATTTAAAGGGCATTTAATGTCACTTCATCTTATCCTGCCTTCCATTTAGAGTTAGCAGTTTTGAAAGCATATTTTTAGGTCAAATGAGTTGCCCCTTCCTTTAATCAATTCTTGTATTAGGAAGTTCTTAGATAAGAAATATAGTAACCAGCTTGTCATGCATGTGCCAAAGAAACCTTTTTACATTAAATTCCCATACTTTAGTCACCAATCAGAGAAATTGAAAAACGAATTAATACAGGTTTTAACTTTCAATTATATGCACATGGATTTTAGCTTTGTATTGACCGACAGTTTGAAAATTAGAAATTTCTTCCCGTAGAAGGAGAAGCTCCCATGCGGTGTGCGCTCGTCTATTGTTTATGAGTTCAGTTGCGTACGCTGTGCGTCTAGGTACATAGGCTGCACTAGCCATGCCTGGAGTGTGCGAAGGAAGGAGTCCGAGAACTGGCAATATTTTAAAACATCCTAGCTGTTCAGTCTAGCATTAGTGACCATGCAGCACAGTGCAATAGTTTAGTTAAGTAAGACAGTTTTAAGCTAATAGGCCGTGCAAACAGTTTTATAAACCTTAGAATTTTAGGGTCATTGCATATTACGAAATCAAAACAAGAGTTAAATGATTCCCAGAGTTCATACCCATTGCAAATCATTACGTAATTTTAGAATTTTTTAGATTTTGCACTTTGATTTTTAGCGGCTGTAAATGTTTTTGCTTAGACTTTAGACGTTTTGTGTATTCTCCTTTCATTTCATCCTTTGTGTATTCTTACAGATTTTCGTGCTGATGATGGGCAGTACTTAGGCCCGAAACGTTCATTTCTATGCATTTTATTCAAATATGATTATAAAATTCGCTTTAACTTTTATTTATTTCTGTTTATAAAGCTATGAATTAGCTTTCAACATAATTTCTTTATCCACATCAATGTATTTTGCTGGTGATAACTTATTTACAGAGCAGGGAATTACAGAGAAGCTGGGTATGAAAAACCAGCTGCGATCACAGTACGATGCCGTATGCTATTTTCATCCAGAATGACGATCATTCTTTATTTGTTTTTTATCTCACTACTATTCTACTCTGCATCAGACCTGAACAGAGACAAACTTGGTCAAGTGAAGAGAAAAACTATCAAACTTGAGCCGTTATATATTCGTAGCTCTTCATGTACAATGTTCTCAACTGTAAATTTCTCATGTTTGGATGCGGCGCTTTACAGTAACTGTAAAGAAGTAAATACAGTGGAACTCTGCGATACGTACACAGGCATTTCCAGGAGGCAGTTCGAATGGCGATTGGTACAAATGACGAATAATTTTTTTTCACATAAGATTATGTAAATTGGGTTAATCCGTTCCAGACCCACAGACGATTGCTTATTTAAACCCTTGTTATAATATTTCAGGCATGAAAAACATAAAAATTATGAAAATAAATGTACAACACTGTATGTGAACTATATAAAAAAAATATTAACTGCTGTCCCGAGTAAGTTGTTTTTCGTGAATCCAAACTGACAAAAGTTTTTCTACTTGCTGAATTATAGGCAACCTCTTCAAAGCAAGAACGATCTCTTCTTTTGCCATATTAGCCTGTTTCATTATGTCTTTATTTTCAGTGTAGACGATATGGTTGATTTCGCCACGTCATAACTAGTTGCCAGCTCAGAGACACGCGTTCCACTTTCAGAATTTGCTATTTCTTTTTCAATTGAATTGTAGTTCTCACTACTTTCCTTTCATAGATAGTTGAATCGTTCCTGCACTATATTTTTAATAAAAAGAATCGGACAATAACAATAAAATAGCCCAAACTTTCATCAAGGTTGCGTGGAAAATGCATAGCGTATGGAACTATACAGAACATAGCACTAGACTGGCTGCTGGCTGAAGCGACCGCATGGGGCGGCCAGCAATGCAGTGAAGACGTCCGAAGTACGGGACAGCGTTCGAATGAAGCGTTGATATTCGCCTGATCAAGTTGAAAGGATGACTAGCAGTACGAACAGAGAGGCGGACTAATGGCGGGGCTCCACTGTACTTGAGAACCAGGTCTGGTGACTCATGGAAATGACGGAATATCGACATTTCTAGCAAAAAAATTAGAAAAATAAGACGGACAATCAATGCCGACTGAATTCCACGAGTGAATAATAATAAATGGTAATAAAAGTGTCTTTGCATATAAATATGCTTTAAAAGAATAGCTGGATAGTGTCGAGACAGATTGTTTTTCTA
>LQNS02000231.1:4545553-4557414 GCA_001587735.2 Parhyale hawaiensis
TTTTCATTATCATAGGATATAATACACTATAGAAATAAAAGTTTATTAACCGGCTGTCGGACATTTCCAGGGATCTGTGTACAATCCTTCATGCAAACTTCTCCATTAATGGGAAATCAGCAGCTGAAGTAATTTTTTGTATGTCTGCCATAAAGTTTGAACCATTTACTCTGCAATGAAGCAAAGAAAATTTAGGTCTAGCATTACAAATGATAACTGCAACGAAAATAGTATACCCAATTTGCTGTTCCTTAGATGGAACACGTACTGAGCGCTCGTGGGTTAACTGACTATAAAAATCATAGGAAACACTTGACATATATACAGTGAATGAACGTAATAAAATTTACATTGGCGGTAGAATTCTATTAACATTTCTTGAAATTACGTAGTAGCTGTGACTTTCACAAAGAGACTATTCCATTAGCATTTCTAGAAATAATGTCTGTCACGTTCCTCAGAAAAAAAAAAAAACTGCGGCTACTTTCATAGAAATACACACAAATTCACAGTCACCCTCGCCCCCACCCACAAAAAATCGTTTCTAAGTCACTAGAAATTAAGGGCTGTGGTAGTCATAGAAGAAATAGTGCATTCTAAATTCCCAGAAATGATCGACTGTCCCTGATGGCCAAGCAAAGAAAAAAAAATGTTCCTGGATTTTTTTTAGAAATTTGTGGCTATCGCCGACCACAACCAGAAAATATTCTTCCCGATCCCTTGATGTTAGCATTGCACCTCCACCTCCGATGAATAAATGTTGCTAAATTCCCATCAATAATTTGCTTTTACTGTTAACAAAGCAAAAAAAATAGCTTCTAGTATTCTAGTACTACTGCTTGCATGTTATGTCCTTAGAGAGATTATTATTTTAAAATGTGGCCATAAAGGTGCCCAACCTGGACGTCACCTTTCTATGCTTAGAAATTGTTACCTTCTTCTTTTCTTAAATTATATATATTTTTTATGTTAGTCCTTGAAATGAATGGCTGTTGCCATCCCTAGACAAGAATATATTGCTATTGAAGGTCTAGTTATTAGCGATCCCTGTTCTCCCAGCAAACAGAGTGTTACTAAATAACTGAGTAAACTTGTCTTAGAGAATAATCTAATTTTAACTTTCTCGTAATGAATGACTGCTTTTGTCTATAAAAATTACAATCCACAAGTCAATTGCTACCATTGCCTTAAGGAGAACAAATTGTTACATCTTGATATCTAAATTTCATGCATCTGTAGGCAAATTCGCACTTCACAGTATCAGTATGTTTCGACCTATTTGTATCAACTGCTCTTCATCGTCACAACAGTGACAAAAAATTCAATGCGGCGGTGTCCCTCAAGTGGTTGTTGGCCTCTGTAGACACCTGAATACCAACGAGGTCCTCCAGCGATGGCACCCAGCGGTTCCAGCCCTCGAGAGCCTATGACCAAATGCTATCCACTAGCCACTGCTGGCTGCCATGTGTCCGCCAGAGCTGAAACACAAAGACAGTGTTAAATTATAATTATGTTATGACATTATTTTTTAAACTGCATTCTCGCTGCAACTGCTCATAATCCTGTCTCCACGTCTGCCTGCAAGTAAAATTCATTTACTCAAGTAAAGAGCAAGCAGCCCGTCAAAATTGAAAACAGAAGTACGAGGTGCAGTCAAAAGTTTTATAATTAAGTAATCAGTGTATTTTTTAACAAAGCGTATTATTTTCCCACATAAGTATATTGTTATCACCTGCAACCTGTGCTTCCAGCGGTAAATTCCGTCTCTGTAGAATTATTGTTTTTGACACCAAGTAGTAACCTGTCTTTTTGCTTTATCAAGCGAAAGAAACTGAGATCCTTTCAAGTGTTCTTTTAGTCTCGGAATAAAATCAGACGGTTCTAAATCAGGAGAATAAGGGGTTGGCAACTTCGCCAACCATCACTCGTCAATCTTCTTCGATAAGATTACTCACAAACTATGGGTGATTTTCTCCGTGTCTTGAGATGGTAGGTCTCCTTTTCTTGAATCATCTTCAAATTGCTCTCTGCCTTCCTTAAAGTGCTCAATCCTATCATGAATAACGGCTCTGAATGGCGATCGGCCTTTATAAACTTGTAGTATATATCTTCGATAATTTTAATCGAGAGATTTTATGTTAGCTCGATCTTATCTGAAAAACATTGTCATTCTAAAGTGAGCTTCATTAAGAATGTCTTGGAACACAACCTCTCTAGACCCTGTCACTTTTAAGAATGACGAAACATAAAAAGCTCCGAAAAATATCATCAACATGTTTTAAACGAAAAAATCGCACATTGAAAATTTCAAGAGTTATCCTACAACTTTTCGACTGCCCTTCGTATGTGTATGCAACGGTACTCATATTAAGTTCTTTCTCGTGTTGGTAACGCGGCTGTATGAAGGATTACTAGCAGCGGCCAGTCTGAGTTCCATCATTAAATGAAAGGAGAGAAATGCTAGACATGATCACTGGCGATCCAGCCATAAGAATAACGAGGTTGGGTGTCAGCAGCCTTCGTCCTGTTTAGTTGTTTGGCGGACTATAAGTTGCTACAAGTTCCACGTGTGGTGAACGAACATGAAAATTTTAATTACCTCCACCAATGAGGTATAGAGGATTGACTATGTCTATCTGTCCATTTGTCGGCCTGTCTGTCTAACACCAAAATAACTTGAAAAGTTATGGGCGGATTTTTGTCAAATTTTCAGCCATTGTTAGGTATGCAAGGAGGAATAATTGATTAACTATTAGAAAAGACCCGTTCAATTTTTTGTTTGTTTGTATCTTTTTTTCTCGGTGGCTTAACTCAAAAAGTTAAGAAACGGTCATTGTGAAATTTAGACCAAATAAAAAGGACTAAATTTTTATGTTAGGAATATTTCTAGGGGCAAATGACCATTTTTTTGCGTTGATCTGTTTGTTTGTTCGTCTTTGCTTGGTTTTATGCTTTTCAGTAACATAACTCAGAAAGTTATGAACGGATCCTCATAAAATTTGTAGGAATTGCTAGAAATGTGAAAACAACACAAAGGATCAAATTTTGGTGGTGATGGGTTTGTCCGTTCCCATGTTTGACTTGTTTGTTAATATGTTGTCAGGACATAACTGAAAAATTTATGGACAGATCTTCAAGAAAATTGCAAAAGCTTTTATAACTATCATGAGGCGTAATTGACCAAAGTTTTGTGATGATAAAGAAAAATTCCTAATTTATATTCGTTAACACTGCTTTGCTTTGCGAAAGTGTACGCATAAACTAGTGTCAGCTGGCCGAACCCGTAGAAATTTGATAGTTATCTATTTATTTTATTTTAAACGGTACAGGCCTTGCAAGAGAAAATGGAGTCTATCCTACATTCTGAAATATGTTGCGTCACTCTTCCGGAGACCAGGCAAAGTTACAGTATAGGCATGACTGCGTGTGACCCCACATAATAATCGCCTATTTACTCAACTAATTATTGTCGATTTCAAAAGATTGTTACCGTTTATTTTATGCAGTCAGGTATCGAGATACAAAAGAGGTATAGAAGCTGTCATCATTGTAGTCCGTGTCGCCTTTACAATCGTTAGTCTTCCATACAAGTTACTCAAAGTTGCTTAAACTTACTAAACTCACCAATGTTGGATGCCGAACTTAAATGTAACAAAAATCCTTCTACAAGGACTCGAATTACTGAGTCTGTGTTTTTAATTCGTCCCACTAGCTATCTTTTGTTTATCAGTTTTCATGATGTGCTCCTGCCGGCCGAGAGCAACAAATTTTACTATCAGAGGACGAGTTTAGATTTTCCCGAGTAACTAACCAGGTTGAACTTAAATGTTTGCTTGATAAGAGGAAGAGTTTCGACTGTGTAGGAGGCTGGCTTTTCCAGAGATGCGGCGTGATCTGCTGGTCCACCGTCGTATTCGGCAAAGCTCTACCCAATCATAAATTTTAGGCAGAAATACCGATGATTATGAGCGGAACTGTTGATATATAGCGAAATATTAGTGATTTTCCGGACAAAATAGTTTTCAGTGGAATTTCAACCACAAATCAAAGGAAATTATCAGTGGAATTCCTTATATACGATTAAGGGTGAATTTCGTTCCATAACCATAGCAGTTTATCAACGGATTTCCGTACGCACGATCATGAAAGGAATTCCTCCCATTATTTGGGGAAGAATATGTATGGATTACCAGGGTTTATGACATGGCTAGGATTCCGAACATAATCGACCAAAATAATATTGCGTGACGATAATTTTGAGTGCGAAATATCTAAAAATGCATATTATATTGCAAAAATTGTGCATATTTTCAGTTTTTTCTTTCCTGTCAATGCATTGCAAAAACTTGCAAGGTAGGTATGGACGCTATCCGCCGTGTAGTTTTTTGTCTATTATTTTGCAAATTTGTAAACGCTTTGCCACTTTAGCGTAGTTACCCATCATAATCATTTGTTTATTGTATCCCTAGTAAAACAGTATTGCAATCTTTGGTCAAATATTGCTATTTTTGATGTAACGTTTTATGTTAAATTTAGACTTACATACTCTGAAAACGGGTACGGCTATAGTAGTAGTATATCTCTAACCCAGCATAGAGTTGAAGAAGTTGTATATAAACGCGTGTATGAACTGCTCAGACTAGCTCAGGCATATGCTCTAGCATTGTTCTGAAGTTGAGAGCTTATCACCATTCTGAGCTGCAAGCCTAACACGCACGTATGAAGTAAATTTTTTTTTCATAAGCAAATTAATCATCAATTCAATGTAGGCATCCAGTGTTGACATGATTTTGTATCGGAAATAATTTACAGATTGTAATGCATGTGAATAGCGAGGGAAATGCTTTTGGCAAATACGGGTGGCAGAAGGCTGGGTATCTATGGAAACATGGTTGAAAAACATCTTTGATTAATGACTACTTTCCCCCCTTAATAATGGTTGGAAACCTTGGAATTAGCCCAGCCATAAAGGCTGGAAACCACCCATAAAGTGATTACGAATGAGTTGCAACCTAGCCCGACCATAATCATAGTTGTTTCCTACGATAATTTCTGATAGGGTATGATTGAAACGAAATTAGTAGAACTGCCAGAGGTGTGCCGTAGTGGAACCATTTGCCGTGACTTTGTACGCATTATGTGAATTACTGGATATTCTTCGATATTGCCACTGATCAAGGTAATACTATGATCTGTATCGTCACTGGGTCTTAAAGGAGACCTCTTCAGTATTTGAAGTAAAGAAGGTAAATTTCGAAAAGAGTACAGATCAAAGAAACCTACTAGCACACCTACTGCCGGATGAATACAGTTTTTCATTGTAAGTCTGTCACTCCCCCCTCTAGTACAGTACTAATAAAATTTGAAACACTAATAATCACTCTTCCAACAATATAAAGAACGAAAACCATAGGTATTGACGGCACATATGCAAATGTACTTAGAAGATGAAGAAGCAACACAGTAATACATTTGGTACCTCGCTGTGATCTGGATTTTTTTTTTTTTCGGAGAATGCGATACGTTACGTAATGGAATGAAGGTGACATCGCTACCCCGAACTAATATTACTCGCTGTGCTCTACATTACCTACTTCACTGTGACAAGCGTACTTCCTTCCTCCGTAAGCGAATAGCAATTTGTACAGATGGTTCGTTTGTCGGCCCGTCCCTCTCCTATCGAGCTCAATCTGCTGATCGCTTTTGTAGGGGATGTAGCCTTTTGAGTTGAAATAGTAGTTCAGCTCTTCGATGACATTCCTGCCATAAGAAAGCATGAGCTCCTTATCATCACAAGGACCACAGTGGAATATAATGACGCCTTCCTTATTAGTTGTCGCTTTCGGATTAGGTTTGACCGTGGATGCTTTCAATGACACAATGCCAGTAAGTTTTCCCTGTCTGTAGCGGTTGCACGCTTTCTTCCACATGGAGAACATTGACTGCTTGCGCACAAATAGGATCCACTTTCCTCCCTTACACTCCTCGAAGGCATATTTTCGAAGGAACTCTTCTTGTCTCTCCAGCACGTAGTCTTTGTCATGCACCTCCAGGGGATTTATAATCGGGCGTGGCGCTGTATTGCTTGCAGTCACGTGTTCCTGTACAGACACATTGCATAGAATTAAAGTTATTGCGAACATTTGCATCATCTGAAAAGCCTTGCAGTACGGTATTAGCGTATGTTGTGTCATGGTATCGACATTATTGTTGCCCATTCAACATGAATTTTAGTTTTCATTAACAAGTGAAGTTAAGACAACTGAAAGGGAGACACATAGCATAAAATTATCATGGCTGGAGTGGAAACCCTTGCTGCTCTCCTGGGCAAGCAGCACGTGCGCTTGGGACAGCCTTACAAGCATTGGTATGGCAGACCATAGTCTCCATAATGGACCATTTCGCCCTGTTTTTCAATCTGGAATGATGTCGACCGTCTCTTTACCAAGGAACTCTGGAACAGTTTTTGGGCCGTTTCTAACAAAATTAAGAGTCAGCGTGGGAGCACCGGTGTTATTATGTTTTTTCTTAACTATCTTTGTTCCAAGCGTGTTCGCAACCTATATAGCATCTAAATAAATTCTGTATTTTCTTTTATTGTATGAGGGGCGCATGGAAAGTTCTATACATCACTGTGGCAGAAGCGTTGATGCATGGCCAAACCTACGCCTTTATGAAAGCTCGACCTTTTGCATGCATTCCTGCCAAATTTTGAGATTTTGAAACAGGTTAAAGTAAACTTTTGAAAATCCATTATGTTTCAATTTTTCATGCATAAATGTTTTCAAACGCCCATCGTATAGTCTAATGACAACGAGAGCATTTTTTCCATCGAGTGTCACGCACGCTCAAGGACAGTTTCTGACCATTTTTCAATAACGTACCTTGATGTTGTGAAAAATGTTTCGAAATTTTCGACCACGATTCTGTAATTTCAGCAGTTGCTGAATCTGTTAATCATACAAATCTTAAAAAGTCCAAATGATGGGTGTAGCCTTCCTGCAGAAATTAGCTGTTGGGCTGTCATAAAGCATTAAAAACTTGAATTTTTTATCGTATAGTATTTGGTAGCTTCTAGGTACAATAGGCTCGAGGCTCATTGATGTTTCATGGACTAATTTGACTTCTTTACTTTGTCAGCTTTCAGAACGGATAACTACCTTTGCAATTAATGCGTAAACAAAGTACCCGGTCGTAAATGTGGTGGGAAAACTGTGGTGATGTAAAGTTTTCATCAGTGATCATGTTTTCGTTACTAATTTGGCTATGGGATATACCGTACAACTGTTCACCTAAATATGTTGAGAAGTTGGCGCCATCAATTTTAATTGTACTGAGTATCACTAATTATTCTTCGGCTTCGTGACACTCAGCTATAATTTTCTATTTAGCCAAACTTCACTCAAAGTATGAAGCTGCGGATCCTTAATGCCCAATTATAATATTCCTCTCCTGTGCTCCTGTGCTGTTGTGAGAAGAATAAATAAACCCTAAAATTACTGAAGTCATGCACGCACGATAATACACTACTAGTGGGAAATTCCACTGTTAATTGTATTTTATTACCTCCGCCAAGGAGATTATGTTTCCGTCGTGTTTGTCTGTCTCTTTGTCTGTTTCTCTGTCTGTCTGTTTGTTTGTTTGTCTCTTTTGTCTGTTACCAGGATAACTCAAAAAGTTACGAACCGATTTGGATTAAATTTACAGGGATTGTTAGGTATGTTAGGAGGAACAGATGATTAACTTTTGGTGAAGATATGTTCGTCCGTTTGTTTGTTTGTTTATCTGCGTCATTTTTCTCGATGCTATAGCTCAAAAAGTTATTAATGGATTTTGATGAAATTATCATGAATTGTTAGGTATATGACAAAGAGTAGATTATCAAATTTTGGTAATGGTCCGTTTGTTTGTTCGTTCGTTTGTCACCGTTTTTAATTTTATGCTTGTTAGCACAATAACTCAAAAACTTATGAATGGATCTCTATGAAATTCATAGGAGTTGTTAGTAATGGTAAAAGACATAAATGATCAAGTTTTGGTGCAGATCAGTTGGTTCGTTTGTATGTTGACTCATATTTGTCATAACGTTTGTTAACAGTATAACTCAAAAAGTTATGAACGNAAGTACCCGGTCGTAAATGTGGTGGAAAAACTGTGGTGATGCAAAGTTTTCATCAAAGATCATGTTTTCGTTACTAATTTGGCTATGAGATATACCGTACAACTGTTAACCTAAGTATGTAGAGAAGTTGGCGCCATCAATTTTAATTGTACTGAGTATCACTAATTATTCTTCGGCTCCATGACAATCAGCTACAATTTTCTATTTAGCCAAACTTCACTCAAAGTATGAAGCTGCGGATCCTTAATGCCCAATTATAATATTCCTCTCCTGTGCGCCTGTGCTGTTGTGAGAAGAATAAATAAACGCTAAAATTATGTTGTGAGAAGAATAAATAAACGCTAAAATTATGTTGTGAGAAGAATAAATACTCATAAAATTACTAAAGTCATGCACGCACGATAATACAGTACTAGTGGGGAATTCCACTGTTAATTGTATTTTATTACCTCCGCCAAGGAGGTTATGTTTTCGTCGTGTTTGTCTCTTTGTCTGTCACCAGGATAACTTAAAAAGTTATGAACCGATTTGGATGAAATTTACAGGGATTATTAGGTATGTTAGGAGGAACAGATGATTAACTTTTGGTGAAGATATGTCCATCCGTTTGTTTGTTTGTTTATGTGCGTCATTTTTCTCGATGCCATAACTCAAAAAGTTATGAAAGGATTTTGATGAAATTAACATGAGTTGTTAGGTATATAATAAAGAGTAGATTACCAAATTTTGGTAATGATCCGTTTGTTCGTTCGTTCGTTTGTCACTGTTTTTAATTTATGCCTGTTAGCACAATAACTCAAAAAATGATGAATGAATCTTTATGAAATATATAGGAGTTGTTAGTAATGATAAAAGACATAAATGATCAAATTTTGGTGCAGATCGGTTGGTTCGTTTGTATGTTTGACTCATATTTGTTATAACGTTTGTTAACAGTATAACTCAAAAAGTTCTGAACGGATGTTCAAAAAAATTGAACAAGCTGTTATTAATATAAAAAGACACAAATGATTAGATTTTGGAGTTTACGGAGAGACAATTATGGTTTCAGAGCCAATTTGAATTTTTGCTACCGTTGGCTCACTTGGCGAAGGTATGCGCTCTCAGAGTGCTCTAGTTTACTAATGTGTTCCAAACCTATTCTATCCTATTACTGCTTTTCTTAGTTGTTCAATCTCATTCAGATCTTCAAACGTACCACTCCCCGTCAATCTATCTAACATAACGCAGCCTGTCTACCCTATCGCACATCGTCTACCTGACGCCATTCGTGGATCCCAATTGCTGGATATCTATCACGAATTAAGTTATTTAACCAAACGCTTCTTATATAACATAATACTCCTCATCTACCAAACTTGGCTTGTCAAACTCTTCACCTAAGACTTATTTATCTAACCCTACGCTCCTTACGCAACCTTTACCAGATTTTTCCTAACGTTTGTCATGTAGTCTAACGTTACTCTTCTAACCCAATGCACCTCATTCAGCTTTATGTTCATCATCAAATCATACGATCCTCATCTAACTGTACTTGAATGGCTTCAACAGGACTCTTTGAAAGAGACCTTAATGATCGCTTGCGAAACAACGGTCAAAAACTCAAGCATAAAGCTCGAAAAACAACCTTAAGTCAGCAGTTCTTTCCCTATTTCAAAGTCAGCATTTGGAATAGACTCCCTTCTGACATTGTTGGTGCGGAGTCGGTCAACTCGCTTAAAAATCATCTTGACATACATTGGGAAAGACATCCTCCACAGCTAAGAACTCCTCCTCCACGAGTCGCAAGCAATTAATGACCAAGGCTTCCCAGGCCATTTTAAGCTGACTTCTTCTCACTTCCGCTTCAGCTATATATTTAAGCTCCGCATATCAGCGGCAATCGATCATGCTTGCGTGCATTTATAACCATCTCTTTGACAGAGATTTTTTCCCCCTTTTTTTTCTTTCTTTTTTCTCTTTCGTATTCCATTTCTTCTCCTCTCGTTTCCCAAGACCTCTACAACCTACTAACATAATGGCAATAGCTCATAGAGTGCCAGGACGTAAGTTCCGGTGTCTCTCTGGGAATGGGCCTCTTGGTTCGTCTACTGCCGCCTATCTAATCTAATCTAACCTTACGCTTCTCATCTAAACGTAAATTATCTTATTTGACTTAATGCTGTGCATCTTCCCTGACGCACTCCATCCAAAGAAGCCTAATCTCGTAAGCTAACCAGAACCACTATCCTGACGCTCATCTAACCCAAATCACTTCATCTAGAATAACCTAATGCTCCTACTGTGGCCTAACGCTTTTCTAATATGAGACTACTCATGAAACCTGATAGTTACAGTTCAGCCAAACGTGCTGCTCTAATGCTCCTAACCTGAACTAACTTTCTTTATCCAACCTAACGCTTTTATCTTATCTAAAGCCCAGTCTAACCATATGATCTTCATCTAGCCCAATGGTCAAACTAATACAACGCTCCAAATATGACTTAAAGCTTAGAAGAACCGGTAGAAATTCGTTGGTGATCTATTTTGCAGGGCATAACGCACCTTGTGTAATCTACGACTCTTGCTACTACTTGTTCACCTCAACGTGTCTCTTCTACTATAACACTCAATGGACACCCTCACGCACCTCGTCTATTGACATGACACATTTGTCTGTGTCAGCACACTTTGTCTCCTCGAACACACTTCACCTACCGCAATTCATGCACCTAGCTTGCTTCAGAAAACAGGTCTTCCTTAACGTACCTAGCCGGCAAAGACGCAGATGCCTTGCTTCCAGCTCAACAAGCGCATCCAGACACACCTCCTTTAATGTATCGCATTTCGTTCAACCTATAAACACTCTTTGTTCACACAGTTCGTCTTACCTTTTGCGAGCACCACGTGAGTATCCATACGAAAACAAAAAATCTGATTTTTATTCTTCTGGTCTTTTTGCATATACTTTATCCTGCGTATAATACGCCTCCCGAAACCTTACATTGCATCTTGTCTAAACCTGTAGAGTGTACACCTTCTCTATCGTAACATGTTTTGTCAAACCTACAGCACTCCATCAAATCCATTGCAACTCAACTTGTCGCATATCAACTACTGAATGTAGAGTAAAATAAATTAACACAGAACATACATTGAAGCACAAAAGTTATACTTGTTACAATATGTATGACGTTTGATTCCTTCATCTTCCTAGCTGCATTGTAAAATACTTTTTCCTAGCTAGACAATCTTAATATTATTCATTTATCCAAAGGTTTGAAGCTCAGTATACTTCCAAAACAAGATAAACTACCATCAGTATACTCTATCTTTCGAAAAATTATTTTGTGAACTTAAAAAAGAACACATCTTCTGCGCCAATGTGGGCGGAGTTCACCAGATTCGCAGCAGTCTTAAGCATCTTGCATTCAACAGCTTCTATAGTTCCAACCCCTTTCGCCAGAAAATTGACAAGGAATTCATTAGCACATTGAAAGAATTAAGTAAATTTGAAACAATTGATTTTCTGCGTCCGGACAAGGGTAAGGGAATAGTTATATTGAATACAACTGACTACGAATAAAAAATCAACAGATTCTTGGCTGATGCCTCAAAATTTACCGTTATCAATGAAGATTGGTTTAAAGTCATCATCAGAGAAGAAGACAAAATCATCAGATGTTTATCAAAACTTAAAAATGAAGGAATAATCAACAAAGAACTGTACTCTCGGCTTTACATGTCAGAATCAAAATCA
>LQNS02000231.1:4576681-4590194 GCA_001587735.2 Parhyale hawaiensis
GGGGGGGGGGCGCAAACCGGAGTGGGAGGGGCCTGGGAAACCGGAAGGGGCGGCGCGGTGACCCGGCGGCGCGAGGGGAACCTACCCTCAAAAACGGCTATCTTGCGTCATTATACACTACTCCCGTAAGAAACATAAACTGTTCGCTGTTTGTTATACCATATGTAATTTGTATCCTTGGTGCAGAAGTCAGGCTGATGATATTCAACTTCTTTTACTTGGCTGATGGCTGATGACTTTAAATTGCCCCCTGAACTGGTTCTGTCTGCTTTAATTCAGGATTTGAAACATCTACACTTCTGGTCTCACAGTAAACTCCTTGCCTGAATACATTGCGGCGCAACAATTCATCATCTATCCGAGGACTTAAAAGGTCATCCTGTCTTAATACATTGAAGTATTATCATATTTGCCAGCCAAGCCTTCCTCCTTGTACTGCTCAATATTTGTTGTTGGAAGGTGTTGTGAAGGCTGACCTAACATTATATATTGATAACAGGGTCACTGCTGAGAAGTGTACTTATGAGTATGTCAATGATTTCATTTCAGCCTTTACATTCTGTGCGAACGATGCATAGGTAAAACCACCCTTTATAAGTGCAAGAGGCGTATTGGGAAGCGCTAGTCAAGTTCGGTGTTTCTTGAGATTTCTCTCCGTCATTGTGTATAATATTGTTTGTGCAGTGATATGTGATGATCCTGTGTATAGTATTATATGCAAGTTGTAACTTCTTTGTTCCATTGCATTTACTCCAGCCCTTACAAATAATCAGATTGCTGTTCTGTTATGACATTAATGACTACCTAGACAACCGTCAAAAATTATTTTCTGATGCCTCTCTCAAACCAAAACACCATCTCATTGAGCACTATGCATACTTTTACCGAACGTTTGGCCCTCTAACTCAAGTGTGGACTTTGAGTTTTGAATCCAAACACCAATATTTCAAGAAATAGGTGCGCAGGGTCTCCCGCATTTTCTACTACTACTTTTGCAAATCAACGCGCCGCGTTCATCAGCTTGACTGAACGGTTACGATAAGAGACGCGGCGCACTGATGTGAGAACCAGCCGTAGCAAACGCGATAAAGCATGTCCCTTTCTTGAATGCACTGCGTCGTACAAATTCAGTAAACAGAACCAATTCAAATTATAAATAGGCCAGCAAAATGTTTTCTTACCCTCACTTTAACGATCAGAATCACAGTACTTTCATTCAACTCAAGAAAACTAATTACGTTGAAAATGTTATAAGAGCACTGACGCCATCTTTCATTTGACAACGAAGCGGATTGCTGCGTGCAGATTTCACTTTTATCAGTTTATCAGGCAATAATTTTCAGGCTATATGATCATGGAATTACGAATGTAACTTCAAGGAAAGGCTAAGGAAAAATGTAAGGAAACTATGTCAAAGTGAGTGGCGTCATTCATTTGAATGAAGGTCGCTTCCACGAGTGGACAGCCACAGAAACAGTTGACGCACAGCTCGTGTTCATTTTCGTGATTGAACACGTTACGTTAAGGTACCTGTGAACACGGCCGTAGTCAGACATTCTTCAACAGTTGCTCTAAATAATGTAGATACGTTAAAAAAAATAATCGAAAAGCTTTAAATTTAGATTCGTAATAAGTAAAATTTAAGTTCGCTTTGCTATCTGGTAAAGATTCGGAGGGTCATGAACAAATGTTCGGAATATATGTTTGCACCGATATTTCGAAAATCGGGTCCGTTATTCGGAGCTCCAGAACCCCGAACTGGCGGAAATTCAGGTTCGGATTCGGAACCCAAGAAAAAGGTTTTGGGCGCCTACCTCTGCTAATTGGAATCCGTAAGTGAAAGGGATGAGGAATCTCTTTTTTTACCATTAACCTGCTTTACCTGAGTTTTGCAACAAATCGTGTCCAAATATACAAGTATCTTGGATGAGCTTTGTTGAACGCTCAAAGTATATAGCTTCAATTCATTCATTGTGATATTTGCATCAATTTCTCGGTCATTATCTCCCCCCTAATTTTAAAACTACCTTTACGATCCATGTTAAAGTTTCTTCTTGACTCCGGCAACGTAGGTACGCCACGGTCAAAGCACTTGGCGCTTGTGTGGCCGACTCGTGTGAGGACCGACAAAAATACCCAGGATGTTGAGCCGTGTTATCGTTATCAGCGTAACGCGCCGGAACGTGTTAGGTACAGAGCAGATAAAAAATTGGAGTGGTTTTCACCGCTTGGTGTTGTTTGAATGGAGGTAGGTTATTTTTTGCTGATAAGTGCATGCATTATAAAATACTTCGCATAAGGTCTTCAAGTACAAGTATCAACCTTTACTAAGTGTTTATCAGCAAGCCAAATCAATAGTAGTACAAAATGTGTTTGAAGCGAAAGAATTCATGGTATGGTTAGCTCCATCGCTTGACCAGTTTGCGACTCTCCTCTGCATCTGTGTTGAAAACGGCAACTGGAGATTTCAAGCGCGACCACCGTCATTCATGTGCGTGAATTGATGAAAATTGTTTCCTCGTATTTTTTTGAAGAATCGGCGTATTTTTAGATAGGTTGAAGATAGAAATAAATACACACATCTAATAGATCGATGAGTTTTCGTGATAACTTGGCTGTGTCGGTAATTTAGATTTTTCTCGAGGACTACAGGTACAGATTGGCGCCGCCTTCAGATGTTTAGGTAAAGGCAACGACACTTTAATTTAATTCTTTTGAGCTACAGTCGAGTATCACCAGACTAATATCTTTATACTTCAGCATCTGCAAGCAGCAGTACAGTTATACTATAAGAAATTAACCCCTTAAGGGTTAACATTTTTCTAGGTGTACCTCTTAACTGTACAAATTACTTCCGCAAAGGTGCTTGTATTTTTATCGGGCTTGAATGTCTTTTTATCTGTCTGCATTTTTGTCTGTCTATCTGTCATCAAGATAACTAAAAAAGTTGTGGACAGATTTGGACGAAATTTACAGGGATTGTTTGGGATGTTGAGAGGAACAGATGATCAACTTTTGGTGAAGATCCGTCCATTCATTTATTTGTTTGTCTTCGTCATTTTTCTCACTGCCATAATTCAAAAAGTTAAAGACGGATTTTTATGAAATGTTGTACTCAAAAACCATATAGTACTTCTCATTTACTGGTTTAAAAACGTTACTAGGCAAACAAGCAAGTAGCGACAAAACTAAATACGAACAATCGTGCTATTGAGTTTTTTATTACTTACCTAGAGACACTTGAAATATTTTCAAGTTAGTAATGTTTAAAGATTTAATGATTAAGTTTTAATGCAGATTGGTTCGTTGGATTGTTGGTATGTTTGACTCATGTTTGTCATAGTGTTTGTTAGCAGCATAACTCAGTAAGTTATGAACGGATCTCCCCAAAAATTACTGAAGCTGTTAACACTGTTGAAGGGTACTAATGATTGGATTTTGGTGTTGATACAAAGAAAACTATGTTCCCAGAACCAATATTAAATTTTCGTAGCCGTTGCCCTGCTTGCTGGAGGTATGCGCTCTCAGAGTGTTCCAGTTATTGTGGTACTAAAATGCGCTGCTCTCAAAGGAAATTGCTGTGTAAAATTAGCGAGTGTATTCAGTTTTAAGGGAGCCAGCATAGAGAGCAGTGAGACCCCCCCCCCCTCTCGCACCTCTAGTACTTGAGTTCATTGTTCAGCGACTGGGATGGTCTGGAATTACTTTCTCCACCTTTTCCGTCCGCCTTAACTATCCTGTTGTGCCTCGTCTTAATTAACTTTCTTATTGTTTCTTTCAAAGTGGTATTCTGCGGCACATTCTAGGGCATAAATACTGGAGGTGAGCTGGTTTCTACCCCCAGGCCTGTACTATTGACTAAACTCACATCTGAATATGAATCTTGAAATACACAATGAACTATTGAAAATTAGGTAGGGTGTCGAAGCAAACAATTTCTTGTTAAAATCTAGTACAACGACTGGGGTTCCGCGTCGGACGCTTGCAGGAAGAGTCCCCAGCCCTCGCGCCTTCGACGTCTAGGGAACTGCTCACACCTAATGAACCCTGCGAAAGGCTCGATAATTTAGATTAGATTAGATAGGCGGCAGTAGACGAACCAAGAGGCCCATTCCCAAAGAGACACCGGGACTAACACCCCGGCCCTTTGAGCTATTGCCATTATGTTAGTAGGATATAGAGGATTGGAGAAACGAGAGGAGAAAAAACGGAAGACGAAAGAGAAAAAAAGAGAAAGAGAAATAAAAAATAAAAACAGAGGGGGAGAAGAATCTCCGCCATGAATGCCTCCAAGCATGATCGATTGCCGCTGATATACGGAGCTTAAATATATAGATGGAATGGAAGTGAGAAGAAGTCAGCATAAAATTGCCTGGGAAGCTTTGGTCGTTAAGTGCTTGCGACTCGTGGAGGAGGAGTTCTTAGCTGAGGAGGATATCTCTCCCAATGTATGTCGAGACGATTTTTAAACGAGTTGTGTATGCAGCGGTGGGCTAGGGCGCAGGGGCAAATAACGTTAAATGAGAGAACCAGCAGTCGACAAATAGTGATTGAAATGTGAAGATAAAAAGTTATAATTTCATAATTAAGGTTCTAAAATTAAATGAACTTACTTGAGTATAAAGTTTACAATAAATACTTAGGTAAAACAATACCAATTCTAAAATGGAATAAGCTTAGTAAAGTATAGAAGATCCACCAAATAAATTAAATTCTTACTAGCAGCTTATTTTTTAGAGGAGATTATTTCTTCACTTCTCATCGCTGCTTTCTTATTAATGAATCTGCTTAATTTGAATTTCTTCGCTTAAACGGTTGGTAAAAATTTTGGTCTCTTACAGCTATATCCATGCGGCGCCGTGCTGAGCGCTAACCGAGGGTCTGTCTCGCCTGCATTATCGACCGGTGCCGTGTCTTCTATTCGCCTGTTCTTCGGCCGGTAAATTGTAACGTTCACCAAAGTTTTGTCCCGCGCTCCTCGGTGCCTCGCGCAAGGACCACGCTGTGAAGTTATAATTTTGCCTACTGTTTTATCGCCGCTCGCTTCCTTCAGAAGCTAACAATTGCATGGAATTTGTTAGTTCATTCGTTGTTCTCTTGAGTTGCGTCATTTTTTTAACTTGAAAATTAGCTTTATTGAAGAGTTCCTCAGGAATCTAGCTTGAGTCATCTCGTTACTGTTCTCGTTGCTATTGGCTTCTTTCAAAAGCCAATGACTCCAGAAAAGTTGTCACAGTTTGTTCTCTTTTTGCAAGTTACGCTTATTGAAAGTTCTAAAGAATTAACCATAAGTTAGTCTATTGTATCGTTACTGCTAGCCGTCTTCAGTTATTCTTCGAACTTGAGACTTGCGGTTGTGCAAATTTCTTGAAAAAAGTTCTAGAAGAATTCAATATTGTTTTAATGTCTGTTCTTCGGAAATGTTCCTCCTTCGGACTTTAAGTTGAAATTTCCTTGTGTAGAGGTAAGAAAAGCTTTTAGAATACAACGTACGTGGATGCAGTGTGAGGTGCTTGACTACTAGTCTATTAAATTAAAGTATCTGCTACTAGAATACCATTGGTTTGGAATAACTAATTTATGCATGAAATGGCATTATTGCTTTCAACTGTAAAACTAAAATATTTACACCAGCGAGTTAATCTCCAGTTTTATCTGTGGGCTACATTATCAAGGAATTTCTACTTTCAAGCAACTGTTTTGGCGAACCAATTATTTTTTAGAAATAAATTTATTTATTATTTGTTTACATTATTTTAATTTTATTTGCGTGTTTGAGCCAAAAACTGTTTTAACTTTCCCTTCCTTTTTTTCTTCTGCTGTTGATGCATACAGCTATAGATGACTATATACGTAGCATAAATTTCAGCAGATTACTGAAGAACTACAATCAACCTAGTCTTTGGAAATAATTCACTTATTGGTTCCACGCGCTCCATTAAACGCTTATGTCACAGCGTTTTCTCATACGTTGCATTGAAATTTACGGTAAAAACGAAACATTTGACAGACTCCATGTATTCTCTTACAGGTTGCAGGCCATGGAGTGCTATACATGATATTTGCTATTAATCGCAACATTTTATATTGAACTAGAGCACTCTGAGAGCGCATACCTCCGCCAAGTGAGCCAACGGTAGCAAAAATTCAAATTGGCTCGGAAACCATAATTTTCGTTGCATAAACTCCAAAATCTAATGATTTGTGCCTTTTTATATTGGTAACAGCTTGTTCAATTTTTTTGAAGATCCGTTCATAACTTTTTGAGTTATATTGTTAACAAACGTTATGACAAATATGAGTCAAACATACAAACGAACCAACCGATCTGCACTAAAATTTGACTATTTATGTCTTTTACCATTACTAACAACTCCTATAAATTTCATAGAGATCCATTCATTATATTTTTAGTTATTGTGATAACAAGCATAAAATTAAAAACAATCACAAAAGAACGAACGAATAAACGGACCATTATCAAAATTTGGTCGTGTACTCTTTGTTATATACCTAAAAACTCATGTTAATTTCATCAAAACCCATCCATAACTTTTTGAGTTATGGCATAAAGAAAAATGACGCAGACAAACAAACAAACGGATGGACATATCTTCACCAAAAATTAATCATCTGTTTCTCCCAACATGCATAACAATCCCTGTAAATTTCATCCAAATCGGTTCATAACTTTCTGAGTTATCTTGGTGACAGACAAATAGACAAAGAGACAAACAGACAGACAAACAGGCAGACAGACAAACAGTCAGACAGACAGACAGACAAACACACAGACAAACACGACGAAAACATAACCTCCTTACGGAGGTAACTAGTCATACCCAGTGACAAGAAAAGAAAATTTATTCAAATGAGAAAAAGAAAATTGTAAAAAGACTATAGTAAAGTAGGCTGGTACTATAGTATAGTAGGCTAGTAGTAATAGAGTTGGGTAGTATAGTAATACTATAAAGTACACAAAATTCCTGAGCAAAACGCTTGCCCTCGCTAGATTTCTAGACAATGTAAGGAATCGTCTTTCGATAATTGCATACCGAAGCTGTTTAACCGAAAAATCTATAGTAAGTTTATGAATTTAAATAATTAATTTGAAATATATCGTTCTTATTAGTGAGCTATGAGAGACATACAAATAAATTTTACTTGTTTTATCATTCTAGGCCTACTAAAGTTGAAATGACAAACTGGAAAAGAAAATTTGCACTTCTAGGTTCTCCAAGTTGATAAGTAAGATTTTGAACGTACTGCTGAAGCGTCTAAAATGCAACAAATGAAAAATAAGCTTTGAAGTAATTAAATGAGAGGAACATACGGATGAGAGCTCATTTCTCTACAAGAAGTTAGTTTTTGATTTTACTTATGCAGTAACTTAGCTCATCTTGCAAGGTTTTACTACCCTGTTGTTATTACACTGCAATTTGAGTTTCATGTCTAATTGCACCACGGAGCGAGTTTCCGCAGAATTATTTATTTTAATGATTCCTACCTACAGCTAGTGAGGAGGTAAGAGTATTGACCCTGTCCACACGCTCATTCCCGCATCAAGCAGCCTAGTGGTTTCAACAGAGCGACTCAATATGCAGGCCACCAATTATTTCGATTACCTTTCATAAATTAGCTTCAAAGAAATCGGTCGATATAATGGCCTGGATTGGACGAGAGAGGACCTAAAGACTGGGTGTAATATTTCCAGCGCGAGAACAACGAATCTGCTACCTGAAAATCAAAGAGCTTAGGAGCTACAGAGCCATCAAATTCATTCCAGACGTTTAAACAGTATTGCAGTTAATCAGCCTCAGGAATTGAACACGGGAGCTCTGGACTTGAATCCAAGTCTCTATGTACACGTGGTGGGCCACCGAGCACCAATCGTATATACGGCTCAGAGTATATTTATAGAGCACTATGCAGTGGATGCACATCATGAATTAATATCTACAGCTTCATTACTCTCGAAAAAACTTTTTATATGATGTGCATCAAGCTGCAATTCTGCTACAAAGGGTTACTCTTAGTATATTATAATGCTGAAGCTGAAATTACTATAAACTATGTGAACAAGGGCATATTTAACAGTAAATATATATTTCTAGACCTCAGGCATCCGATAAAATCTAGAGAATTTAACATGCTACGTAAAAGCTTCAGCCCCTCCTCTTTCGATGACGTTAGAATTGCATCATGCTTCCGAGGAAAAGTTTTGATCACTTGAGTAGTATCTCTGAAAATATTTTCTTTCACATCTTGTTTTCTATAGAAAATTTTTATTAGGGGAGGGACTAAAGTATCTGGTAAGAGGAGTCGTAGATTGACTGAGTTTGACAGAACTATTATCAGCTAGTAGACCTTGAAGCCTTATGGTAGTACATATAGAAAATAAGGGGTTCGAGAATAATTGTGATCTGAAGCGAGGAATAATTGTTCTCGAAGCCGTATTTTTTCTATACTACTGTGGATATTACTTGTGCTTTTTTAAAAGCTATTCGTATTGTCTATGCTTCCAATAAAAACTCTACTTACTTTTAAATGTGCCGACTGAGTGAATTTAGGCATATTATAGAGGCACCTCTATTGCATATTGGATTATTTTTTACGTAATGCTTAATTACTGTGTTCGTGCCATTGCATTCTCTTAGTTGTAGAATCTGTGTGAGCGTTGCGGTTTAGGCGGTAAGTTACTTTGTTGTACTATTATTATTAAAAAACTTCACGCCCGGGCCGCCACGGACAGGTAGTACAACCCAAATGAAGGAGTTTGCAACACCGGGAAGCCCGAAACGCTGTTACAGAAAATCCAACAAAACGCCATTAACTGCTGACTCAAACTCCTGCAGGCCAACACCACTGAAAGCCGATACCGGCAATGAATTCTTAACCTCAACAGACCAGGGCACAAAGCACCAACTGAACTTACGAGTTCTGCATTTAAAGCTCTATAAAGTGAAAGTGTGCGCGTCAATCGCAGCACGTGTAATCCTTCTTGAGACCTTGAGGTCTGGGACAGATGAATACAGCAAATGTC
This sequence comes from Parhyale hawaiensis, assembly GCA_001587735.2. Lineage (NCBI taxonomy): Eukaryota > Metazoa > Arthropoda > Malacostraca > Amphipoda > Hyalidae > Parhyale > Parhyale hawaiensis. Next base: position 4,585,725 of record LQNS02000231.1, read on the forward strand.
TTTCATTATTGTAAACCTTATAAAACATTCAGAGTCCAGCAACCTCTTCCTATGGGACAGATTCACCATATCATTTTCGGCGCACAGCTTGCTCGCTGAAATAATAAATCAGTCAAGCAGGCGCAAGTAACTGTTAGCAGCTAAAGCACAGCCCGGTGAGCAATACTCCAACACAGGCAGCAAGAAAGCTTAAAACCATCTGCGGATAACCTCACTGTCACCACTCACAGAATTCACCTTACGCAGAAGTCCAATCTTACTGGAAGCACGTGACACCAGTCGCCTAATATGCTGCTCTAAGGTAAGCTTCTTATCAGAGACAACACCGAGAATCTCCACGGAGCTAAACTCCTGAAGCAAAGTGTCTTCTATCTTCAGATGTAGATGCTGCGGTAAAGGTGTCCGAGACCGACTGACAATCATAGACTTTGTCTTACTCCATGGCATTCAGCTTCATACTCCAGGCCGAGCACCATGCACTAAAGTGCAACAGATCCCTATTCAGAGTCTCCGCGACATCATTCCGCATGCTGGGGTCAGGTATCACTGCCATCAAAGTGGAATTATTGTCGGCATAGTTGATCATCGTGTTCTCTAGTGAGGAGAGCATGTCACTAATAGAACGAACAACAGCGGGCCAAGTACGCTAACCTGAGGGACGCCAGACTGCACTGCGACGGAAGCACTCTAAACGCTGTCAACACACACCCTCTGCGTTCGCTCAGAAACAAAATCGCGAATGATTGAGAGAACCCTACCACCCACACAAAACGACTCTAACTTGTACGATAGACCTCTGTGGTTGACCCTGTCAAACGCCGCGCTGAGGTCCAACTGTACCAGGCATGCCTGAGAACCACAATCCAGTGCAGACTGTAAATCATGGACACTGATTTGTGATAACAGTGCGTCACAACAGCCAAAACCAGTTCTGTATGCAAATTGACCAGCAGGCAACAAACCCGTTCCTTAACAAGACGTCCAAGCTTAGAGGCGACCAATTTCTCGAACACCTTCGACAAAATGGGCGTCAGCGTAATGGGTCGGTAGTTGGCAAAATGGGGCGACACTGGACCCTCGGGAATGGGAGTAATTTTCCCAGTATGGCAAAGGCGGGGATAGTTTCCAAGCCGTATCAGACGCCGGAAGATCACTACAAGCTTAGGGGCGAGAATGTCAGAAAGCTGTTTATAAAAGAGAAGAGACATACCCACCGGACCCACACCTTCATAAGGATCAAATCCCTTAAGCAGCACCTTGATTGTAGCAGATCTGAACGCCAAAGAAGTTACACGAGATTCACGGTGACATCCATGGGATAATGACAACATGTCTCTGTCAAAGTGAGCCGACAAGAGCTCCACCCTAGCCAAGGGATCAGCTATGATACCCCCACAGGGACAGACAGTGGGCGGCAACGAAGGTTCAGCCCCGAAAATTGATCCCTTTAGCTCACTCCACCAACGGTGTGGATGGTCAATACTCAGTAGCGACTCCCTGGAACGCTGCCTCTGACGATGCGGGACCCTCTCATACACACGCTTAGCCTCAGCCCAACGATCCACATATGTCTGTCACAACGTGCAGTCACGTGAACGCCGCCAAGCCTGATAAGCCACTTGTTTAGCGCCGCCAAGCCTGATAAGCCACTTGTTTAGCTTCAGAAGCTAACCGACACTGGTCATTAAACCACGGTTTGTCCCGAGACCTTACAAGAATAGTCGTCCTTCCAAAATTGATACAGTCAAGACGGTGAGCTCAGAGATAGGATTATCCTTACAAATAATCTGGGTCCAGGGTAACGCCCATACTGCTCGAGTCCGCCCTACTCTTAACGAACACCACTCTCTTGGTGTCTACCACAGGAACAACCTGGTTCAGGTTCAATGACACAACAAGATGTGAGTAGTCTGACGTTCCTATAGGGGTGCCAACTGACACGGTCATCAAATCCGGAACATCAGTCATAACGGGGTCGAGACAATTGCCAGCCTGTGTGGACCCTCGAACTAGCTCTACTCAACTAGATCAGGTGCAAAAGTGTAACGCAGCAGCACCTTAGCAATCAGTCGGTGACACAAATCTCAACCAATCCCTATCGTGTGCATTAACATCTCCCACAAAAACAAACGCTGATTTAGGATCCGTACTCTTGACCGAGACAATCGCCGTCAGCAAAAAGTCATACACAGTTGTAGGGCTCCGATACAAGGAGAACAATTAACAATTATTCAGACGGCCACACACCCTCACAACTATGAATTCATGACAAGTGCACTCGCGCACTGACTGCCGGGAAGCACTGAAACCACTCCGGACATAGACGACCATGCCGCGAAATCCTCACCCCGAACCCATCAGCCTGCGAAATGGGGACTGGAAATCCGCCAAGAAAAGCTCCGTGTCGTGCCTCCTCCCCGACACTGGCGTCGCAGAACAGCACACAACATCCACCCCATGGAACACAAGGTCAAGCTCGGCGAGGTTTGCATGCAGTCCTCGGGATCGGGAGACGACACCCCTGAGCCCGACCCGGTCTCGGGTTGCTCTCCACGTCACCACAAAGTAGGAGGGAAATGAAGGGAGAAGCAGTAGTATATAAAAATATACAGAAAATTAGAGAAAATACAGAAATGTACAAAATAGATGAAAGAAATCCTATAAACAAATGACGACATAGGCAGAAGAACGGTCCACTCGGTAGAGCTGCTATACCGAGTAAGGCTAACACAACCCCCAGCTTCGCCAGGTTATGGGGGACGACAGTCACGGTGGACATGTGGGTGCCTCCACCAACCACCCATAGCCCTGCCGCTTACAGCACTGGATTAGCACAGAAGAGGAAAACAAAAAAAAAAGGAAAGTAAAAAAAAAAACAAGGAGAAAAAAAGTCTCGATTGTGCCATCGAGAGGTAGGGAGAGGAGTTGACAGTAGAATGCCGGACACTTGGCTATGGCAACAGCCAGGTGATCTTCTCTTTGGTTTCCGTTGGCTCAATGGAGCTTATCCGCGTTTCATGCGCATTTCCTCGCATGCAGGTTCCCACAACCTCACTTTCTCTGGCTCACACCTGCCAAGCAGCAGCTGGTGGCCAATGAGAAGGGATACAAGTTTAGTCGCTTGAAATCGACCCTGCGTTGGTCGCCTCTGACGCCACGTGCAGGACGGAAGTGGAATTCTAAAGCCCCCACTCCAGGGATATCTGCTGGTACTCAATACTTAGAGTTGTGTGAGTCTGTTTTTTATACTGTAGTTCTACTGAATTATGTTATCGCCTCTGAAAAAGAAATAATGTTTTTCTGTCGTTTTCTGTCTCTTTGTCACCAAGATAACTCAAAAAGTTATCGAGGACATTTTCAGAGATTGCTAGGCATATTAACAGTGACAGATAATTAAATTTAGAGGGAATCCGTTTATCCGTTTGTGTCTAATTTTTAGTGCTATAACTCAAAGCGTTATGAACGAACTTCCAAGCAATACGCTCGACTTATTAGATTTATCGCGAAGAGCAAATGACAAATTTTTTGTCGCCGTTTATTTTTATACTTGTTAGCATAATAACTCGACAGTACTGATTGGATCTTTATGATGTTTTTACATGATTGTTAGAATCGTAATGTCGTAATGTTTGTTAGCGGCATAAGTAACTCAAAAAGTTATGAACAGATCTTCAAGAAAATTGCACAAGCTGTTAATATTGTCAAACGGCACAAATCATTAGATTTGAGTGTTGATACAAAGAATATCATCGTTTCAGAGCCAATTGGAATTTTTAAGTAGCGTTGCCTTGCTTAGCGAAGGTCTGCGCTCTCAGAGCGCTCTAGCTTGTAATGTTCATTCCTTATTTAATTTATTACCTACCTACAGAGAGAGCTACTGAAAGATTCAGTCGTTTTGCTGTTATTATATACCTGTGGTACATCAGCGGATCTATTGTTATGGGGACATCGCCCGTAGTTATTTTTCCAATAATTCTTCCAACACTTACTAGTCTCATTGTTATCGCCAGCTACCATTTCAATCCTGTCTCATCGATAGTACCTATCGTATATTTTGAATTTTGTATTCTTAATACTTGAACATTAAAATGGCCTTAAACGTTATCAGTTCAGTAGCCTTTACCCACTCAAAGATGAAAAAAACATTGTTCCTTATTCAATACAGCTATAGGTTTGTATAACGGTAACTACTTGCGAAGATTTGATTAGATAGCTGACATTAGAAGGACCATCTGGCCCATTGAAAGAACCGCCTAGACTCATACCCTGCCCTGTATGGACTATTGTCATTATGTTTAGGATCATTTTGATATGCGAGGAAGAAAAGAGAGAGAGAGAGAGAGAGAGAGTCACAAGGAGTCACAAGGATACGGGTCCACACAAAAGGCGCTTTTTCGCCCATCCTAGGGTGGACCCAAAATATGTTTTGATATATACATGAAATATATTATATATATAAAATACACCATA
>LQNS02000231.1:4603951-4615747 GCA_001587735.2 Parhyale hawaiensis
CCTCTTATTTCTTATAGGACAAAATAACCATAGTTGAACAGTGTAGGTAGTTAATGGAAAACTTTTTATATATGTTTGGGCTAAGTTAGGTTAGCTAACCTAACCTGACAAGACCAAACATAGCTGAACCTAACCTAGCGTTCCCCAGAAAAAAAAACATAAAACAATGTTTTCCATTATACTGTGCGATTGTGGTTATTTTCTCCCATAGGCAAATAAGTTTAAAAGCATCTACGCTTACAAAATGCATTGTACAGACTTGAAATGATTAGCTATCATATAGTGATGAGGCGAATATTCGCATCCGCGAAACATCCGGATCTTTTTTGACATATATAGCCGCATTTGCATCCGCAGATGCTAATTTCTTAACATCTGCAGTTGCATCCGCGGATATCAGGGTCTGGATGCACAAACGCTTTGTAAAGTTTCGGTAACGTAAACTGTACCGTTCCTTGACAGAGGACTGATGTCGCGGCTCAGGTTTTCTCACTTTCTTATACTGATCTTCACTGAGTTATGATCAAAGTGGTTTGAACCTCCAAAAGATGCATATCTAAATAAAGACAGACCCGGATGTTGAATCGAAGAGTAAAAATGTAAAACTTCAGCAGTTACATGGTAGCATTCTTGCCTGCAGCTGAACAGTTACGGTGCATGTAACTTTACGAAGCGTTTGAGCATCTAGCTCCAGAACTGTAAAATCCGCAGCAAAGCAGGCACGGATGCGCAGGATTTTCACTGTACACTAAGCTCATCCATAGTGCTGAAAACTTCAAATTCTCATTTGGATTGAAATATGAGCAAGTGCTGTCCCTGTCTGCAAACCACCATCTAAAGTTTTTCCGCCAAGTGTTGTACAAACTGCCATCGTGAAAAGGGGTGTGTGTGTGTGTTTTTGTGCTGGGGTGAATATTCAAATCTGTATCCACGGATCTCAAAATGGCAACATCCGCTCGTGTATCCTCGGATGTACAAAGAATAACATCCGACCCATCACTACTATGATATCTATAATTGTTTCAAGAAACACGAATAACTGCTAACGTAAAAAATATTAGAAAACTACGCAACGGAGGCTTGAACTTCCTAACTATAAAACAACGGGAGCCCCTCTCGTAGACAATTGCCTCTAACTGAACCTAACCTAACCCAACCCAACCCAACCTGACTCAACAACAACAACCTAACCCCCTCCCCCACACAAAAAAATTCTAGAAGGAGGTTTTCCATTACACTAAGTGAGTGGGATTATTTTCTCTCAAAGAGAAACAATGGGAGCTTCAGAGTCAATTGTCTTGAAAACTAAGCCATTACGGAGAAAACGTTATTCATGGATAAGGTTTACGAATGCCTTATTCTACCTTTATGTGCCAACAAAAATACTGGATTTCAGTGGGGGGGGGGTAGTAGTAAAATAATTGTAAATAATATTTTTTATAGATTAAGATGTGCCGATTCGAAAGATCACAATCATTCCTTGAGTAAATGAGTAGTTTTTGAGATATTTGACTCTGAAGTTCCATATTTTACTCTAATACAGAACAAAAAAAAGTTTTAAGATATAATAGCTATATACGGCAGCTATTATGCAAAAAGGGCCACAGCAATGTTGATAATGGAAGTACGGTCCCAAGTTTTATTAGTAACATAATATACATTTATTTTCAGTATATACCTATTGCTGTTGCCCCTTTTGCAAGAAATACCTTTATTTTTTCACCTTTAGGTAAGGGCAATAGGCTTGGAAGTCGAATGTCTAAAAAACTATGAAGTTGCCCAAGAAATGAGGGTGATTTTTTGTATCAGCACGTCTTCATATACAAAAAAGTACTTTCACATTAGGGGTGTACCGATACTATCAGTATCGGTAAGCCAAGTATCATCCATTTTTCGTGCTATCGGTATCTATACCAGGATTACCAGCCAAGAAGGGCCAAACTGCTGATACCGCCAATGCTTTCTGCAAAATAGAGAAAATTCAAGCTATGTGGGTTGGGCGACTTTCATTTATTAACGTGCACACAGCAGTAGCTAACTATAATAGTTCAAAAAATTGCATGAATCTTTTATTGTGTTTAATACAAGCCAACCGTGTGACCTGCTGCCAGTTCTGTGCTCGGCAGGATGTTAGTAGCAATAGACCAAATTATTATGCTGGAGTGGACTCACTGAGTTTTTTTTTTTTTACTTTTCAGCACTCGCAAGAGCACGGTATCATAATGGTGTGAAAGTTGCATTACAAACTCAATCCAATCGCGTGAAAAATGAAGCCTTTAGGTAGCTCAATATGTGAAGCTGTTATGTTAAAGTTCAACACGGTCAAATTTTCGGCCATATACATTGATTTATTTATTAACGATCCTAAGGGTCCTTTGTGCCTTATCTGCAGAGGATGTTGCAATTTGCCGCATTTCCTGCTGGCGAAGTTAGTTTTGTTAAGTTAGGTAGGTTCTCAATTTTCCCATTGTGTTGTGTGAGGTGGGCTGTCGATCGAGATAGTCGATCTGGTACGCAGGAGACATCTACTCTCTCTCTCGTGTGGAAGGCCACGAAGGGGGCCGTGTCTTCTACCGTCTCTTTGCGCCTTTTTCCCGCCAGTAGTAGCACAGTGTGCCAAGATTGAAACAAGTACCTATAGAACTCACCCAGTGAGTTTACAATTAGATTGAATTCCAGGCAGAAATACAGAGTAAAACTGTGCACGGTATCACTGCTTAGGTAGCGCCTTCGTGACAGCTGCCGGCCGTGGTTAACCCAGGACAATAATAATATTGATTGACTGAAATCTAATGAATAGTGGTGAATTTTGGGATTGATATTATGTATAAATTATAGATACAATTAGGGCTACTGGATTACCTATGTACATTAGGATTATCTTGCTAGGGGCGAGCCTTTCCTGCTACCCCTGTGTGCTCTTTTCCTTTTTTTTTGTAATGAAGCACCACGTTAATTCTTTAACAGCCTCGGAGTACTATTTTGTTATATTAAGTAATTAACATGGGCATACTCAAGGAATTCATAAATACAGGGTATTTTAAAAATAGTTTACAGTCAGCGAAAGATTCAACTTTATTTTGTAGGCAGTCACTCTTATTTTGCTAGAATATTTTATACAGTATCACTCTATCGGTATTGGTAAGGAATCGTTGAATTTTTACATATCGGTATCGGTCAATGACCAGGTATCTGTAAACCAGCTATCATACTTCTTAACTCAAGTGGAATGGTTAACATTAACCACATCTTTGCTGCATGCACCCACTGCACCGCCACTACTGTGGCTTAATCACTCAACCAACACACCAATTCTGATGCATTTCTCTTTCATTTTATTGTATTATACCCCATGTATATTACTTTAAAATGAGGTAAAGATATTTGTTTCTGTAATACTTTTTTATGTTTTAGCTAGACGCAAAACCAATTTTGGAAAAGTTTAATTCAGGAGTAGGCTGTCATTAAATGAATATCAACAGATCCAAATGTCTATGGTGCCAGCTTTGCTATGTTTCTGTGAACTGTAGATCTTGGCAACGATTTGTGGCAACGGATTTGTGGTTTTGTCTATCTTATGTTGACATTGATGATGCCAGTTTGTACAAAATAAGCTATTTAGTCTATGGTCTTGAATATGGCGGCACAAAAGTGGTTAAGTCATAATCTTGGCGACTGATATATGTAGCTATCATGCGCTTTAACCTGGTGAGGAAGGTTAAAAATGAATAGGGCCTATCTGCTTCAGCTTGAAAATACATATTTGAATAAATATATATCGTTGGCATTTGTAATGCTATCATATTTAATTTGCATCATTAGGGACTGAAATTATGAAGTTAGTGTATAAATATATTTTTCCCCTATCTGCTCCTAGGCAAGACAAAATGGTCAATATTGAACTTCAACCAACGGCAATTTTCCATTATTCGTTGCATGTATATCGTTAATCACGCCAAAATACACTTTTTACTCGATGCACTTTCCATTCCAAATGCTTACTTTTCGAGATATTTTACTTTGAAGTTCCCATTGTTATTCTATGAGAGAAAAAACTTGCGTTATCATACGCTTGTTATCGACGCCATAGGAACAATTTTTAAATGTAAATTATATCTTTCTGCTATGACATGTAGGTAGTGTTTTTATGGATCGGGCAAATTATTTCCATCGCAAATGCGAAATATTCATATTTCTTAACGTTTTTAATGTGACGTTAAGATAACTGCTGCTAGGCCATGAAAACTGTTTACATTGCATAATTTACATTTTACCAAGATAACAAACAACGCGCTTTCAAGGCCAAGGCAAGAATCATGGGTTCTGAAAGGAAGTAATTTGTTTACCTTTTATGTTTTCCGTTAGAAAACTGAACCTAAGCTAAAACACGAGCCAATTAGCCTACCCAATTGGACCAATTTACTGGGGCGTGTGCCAGTGGCTGCACAGTTGTCGTACCTTCAATAACTGAAGGAGCGACTGTCGGCAGTTGTCGTTCTGCATTAAGTGAAGTGTTATTTATGAATGTACCTAGTAGCTAGTATACTTCAAAAAGCCAGTTGATCGAATGCTCGGTGACTGTCCGAGTGAAAGTAGCAGCATAGCCTAGCTATATATGGTAATAATATATATCTATATGTATAACTGAAACACTAATCCCATTAATAATATGAAATACTCTTAAAGACATATTTACTGTATAAAACACTATGCGCTTAATTATATACATATAAAAACGTGTAAACTTCTACTCATGGAAAGATCTGGTTCAGAAAAAAGTCTGTGTTTGAAGATAACTGCTGGCTGCTCTGTGATTTTGAAATAAATCGTGCAAAACTTGTAAATAACTTTCACTCCGGTACTCCTACTGTGTTTAAATAATATAGTATATCAGTGATACATAAGTTATAGGTTCACATTTCCTTAAAAAAATTACAACATTTCATTTAGTCACAAAAATATGAACTTTTAAAATTTTTTTAGAGGAAGCTGTAGGTCATTTGAGAGCCCCTGGCTTGGTACCCAACTCAAGCCATTGTTGTGCACCTATCATAGCACTGATCCCATTAAACCATTAGCTTGACGGATTATTTTATGCTCAAAATCACTGTCAAAAAGGTCTTGTTTTTTGTAGCTAAGCCTCTTGCAGTTTAAACTCTATAAGACTATCATCATTACTTGCTTCATAAAAATCTTGACTAGCAGATTCTTAGAAGGCTAAAACTGTTCTAGAGTTGTAGTCCTTGGGATTATCTGAATTCCTTTAGTATTTTACTTTACACTTTGGATTGTTTTCTTTGGAGATCACCTTACGTAAAGGAAATGGCAACTTGACTGATCCCTGACCTGCGAAACCCACACACACACATTGGTTTGTGCTGCGGATATAGGCCCACTGACCTCAGAGAAGTAAGTGCAGCTGCAGCCAACCACAAATCATCGAGAACTAGTTATGTCGCCATTTTCTCAGAAAGTTCAATGACCAATGTACCCCTACCCCTATCATCTCTGAGGGAGGTAGCTTAGCACCCATATGCCACTCTGCACTCCTACAAGCCTTGCTCTTCTAATTATATACACACCATCTCGTATCCTAGAAACAGAAAAAAGTATATTAGATACTTTTCATTTAAATATGGAGGGTATATTCACCTACTCCACTTGAGTGTTTTCAATTGTCCCACGGTAGTCGATACGCTATTGTCTAAAAACCATCCAACAAAGCTACATGCATGATTCAAAATGCCATGCTGAGATGAGAATGTCTACTTAACAGTATCTAGGAATGTTATATATTTACCTCCGCCAAGGAGGTTAAGTTTTCGTCGTGTTAGTCTGTCTGTCTCTGTTTGTCTGTCTGTCACCCAGATAACTCAAAAAGTTATGAACTGATTTAGATGACATTTACTGGGATTGTTAGGTATGTTAGGAGGAACAGGTGATTAACTTTTTGTAGAGATATGTCTATCCGTTTGATTGTTTGTTTGTGTGCCTCATTTCTTTCGATGACACGACTCAAAATTTATGAATGGATTTTCATAAAATTAACATGAGTTGTTAGGTACATAACAAAAAATATATTACCAAATTTTGGTAATGATCCGTTTATTCGTTCGTTCGTTTGTCACTGTTTTTAATTTTAAGTTTGTTAGCACAATAACTCAAAAAGTAATGAATGGATCTTTAAGAAATTTATGGGGTTTGTTAATAATGTTGAGAGACATGAATGTTCAAATTTTGGTGCAGAACGGCTTGTTCGTTTGTATGTTTGACTTGTGTTTGTCATAACGTTTGTTAACAGTATAATTCAAAAAGTTATAAACGGATCTTCAAGAAAATTGAACAAGCCGTTGTTAATATAAAAACGCACAAATGATTAGATTTTAGAGTTTATATAAAGAAAATTATTGTTTCAGAACCAATTTGAATTTTTTGCTACCGTTGCCTCACTTGGCGGAGGTATGCGCTTTCAGAGTGCTCTAGTTGTATGTGAAATGGGTTACATATTGTATACGTTAGCAGCTGAACCATGAAATTACCTGAAAAGTACTGAAAAATTCAAGTTTTCAAATCATGTCTTTTTACTCTACATAGAAAAGTTTATTAAATTTTGTTCCCCTAATTATTGCACTTCGCAAAAATAACTGTAATATTGCTTAGTCTCCCTACTGTTGATCAACAGTGGTAGCTTTTGTGCTGAAATACTCCTTGGTGTTCTCAATTGTCCTTCGTGTTCTCAATTATATACCCCATTTTACGGTACTTGAGTTAAGACTTGAAACCGTTGAAGTTTTGATACGGTATGTATGGTGTCAGGCTCCTTGTTCCCATGGAGTCCAATTTTGTTTCATGTGAAAAGTGTTGTGTTTGAACTAATAATTTTGCAGGTTCATAGGACATGATGCTATTTTTCTCAGAAGCAATTCCTTAACTCTTTGCAACAAGCCTATGGTACAACTGGAATGCTCGTTTTGAGAATACAAGAGTAGTGTATAATGACGCGAGATAGCCGTTTTTGAGGGTAACCTACCCTCGCGGGTGAGCTTCCGGTTTATAACGGCCAATGCACTACTGGTTTAGCGGGGGTCAGGGGGGGTGCAAACCGGAGTGGGAGGGGCCTGGGAAACCGGAAGGGGCGGCGCGGTGACCCGGCGGCGCGTGGGGAACCTACCCTCAAAAACGGCTATCTCGCGTCATTATACACTACTCCCGTAAGAAACATAAACTGTTCGCTGCTTATTATACCATATGTAATTTGTATCCTTGGTGCAGAAGTCAGACTGATGATATTCAACTTATTTTACTTGCTAAGGCTGATGACTTGAAATTGCCCCCTGAACTGGTTTTGTCTTCTTTAATTCAGGATTTGAAACATCTAGACTTCTGGTGTCACAGTAAACTCCTGGCCTGAATACATTGCAGCACAACAATTCATCATCTATCCGAGGACTTAAAAGGTCATCCTGTCTTAATACATTGAAGTATTATCATATTTGCCAGCCAAGCCCTCCTCCTTGTACTGCTCAATATTTGTTGTTGGAAGGTGTTGTGAAAGCTGATCTAACATTATATATTGATAACAGGGTCACTGCTGAGAAGTGTACTTATGAGTATGTCAATTATTTCATTTCAGCCTTTATATTCTGTGCGAACGATGCAGAGGTAAATCCGCCCTTTATAAGTGCAAGAGGCGTATTGGGAAGCGCTAGTCAAGTTCGGTGTTTCTTGAGATTTCTCTTCGTCATTTTGTATCATATTGTTGGTGCAGTGATATGTGATGATCCTGTGTATAGTATTATATGCAAGTTACAACTTCTGTGTTCCATTGCATTTGCTCCAGCCCTTACAAATAATCAGATTGCTGTTCTGAATTATGACATTAATGACTACCTATACAACCGTCAAATTTTTTTTCTGATGCCTCTCTCAAACCAAAACACCATCTCATTGAGCACTATGCATATTTTTACCGAACGTTTGGCCCTCTAACTCGGGTGTGGACTTTGAGTTTTGAATCCAGACAACAATATTTCAAGAAATAGGTGAGCAGGGTCTCCCGCATTTTCTACTACTATTTTTACCAAATCAACGCGCCGCGTTCATCAGTTTGACTGAACGGTTACGATAAGGGACGCGGCGCACTGATGTGAGATCCAGCCGTAGCAAACGCGATAAAGCATGTCCCTTTCTTGAATGCACCGCGTCGTACAAATTCAGTAAACAGAACCAATTCAAATTATGAATAGGCCAACAAAATGTTTTCTTACCCTCACTTTAACGATCAGAATCACTGTACTTTCATTCAACTCAGGAAAACTAATAAGCTGAAAATGTTATAAGAAAACTGACGCCATCTTTCATTTGACAACGAAGCGGATTGCTGCGTTCAGATTTCACTTTTATCAGTTATCAGGCAATAATTTTCAGGCTCTAAGATCATGGACTTACGAATGTAACTTCAAACCAACACCACGATAGAAAGGCTAAGGAAAAAATGTAAGGAAACTATGTTAAAGTGAGTGGCGTCATTCATTTGAATGAACGTCGCTTCCACGAGTGGACAGCGACAGAAACAGTTGATGTACAGCTCGTGTTCATTTTCGTGATTGAACACGTTACGTTAAGGTACCTGTGAACACGGCCGTAGTCAGACATTCTTCAACAGTTGCTCTAAATAATGTAGATATCTTAAAAAAATAATCGAAAAGCTTTAAATTTACATTCGTAATGAGTAAAATTTAAGTTCTCTTTGCTATCTGGTAAAGATTCGGAGGGTCACGAACAAATGTTCGGAATATATGTTCGCACCGATATTTCGAAAATCGGGTTCGTTATTCGGAGGTCCGGAACCCCGAACTGGCGGAAATTCAGGTTCGGATTCGGAACCCAAGAAAAAGGTTTTGGGCGCCCACCTCTGCTAATTGGAATTAGTAAGTTAAAGGGATGAGGATTCTCTTTTTTACCATTAACTTGCTTTACCTGAGTTTTGCAACAAATCGTGTCCAAATATACAAGTATCTTGGGTGAGCTTTATTGAACGCTCAAAGTATATAGTTTCAATTCATTCATTGTGATATTTGCATCAATTTCTCGGTCATTATCTCACCTGAACTATAAACCTACTTTTACGATCCATGTTAAAGTTTCTTCTCGACTCCGGCAACGTAGGTACGCCACGGTCAAAGCACTTGGAGCTTGTGTGGCCGACTCGTGTGAGGACCGCCTAAAATACCCCGGATGTTGAGCCGTGTTATCGTTATCAGCGTAAAGCTCTCGGAACGTGTTAGGTACAGAGCAGATGAAAAAAAAATGGAGTGGTTTTCACCGCTTGTTGTTGTTTGAATGGAGGTAGGGTATTTTCTGCTGATACGTGCATGCATTATAAAATACTTCGCACAAGGTCTTCAAGTCGGTGGTGAAGTGACTACGGCTCGGCATCGCACCAACGGAGGCCCGGGTTCGATTCCCCGGACGGCAGGCTACGGATTTACACTGCGTGGAGCACTCCAGCATCGAGAAGGCCAGGCGAAGCACGGGGAGGGATCCCAAATTGACTCTCACCACGGACTGCTTCTCCTGCTCTTCTCACGACCAGTTCTTCAAAATTCTAGAATTAAGGATAAAAGAAAACCTCGATAGGTGTAGCCACTGTACCCTGTATACTAGATAATAAATGATGTTTATTTATTTTTTATTTGTTTTTACAAGCATCAACCTTTACTGAGTGTTTATCAGCACGCGAAATCAATAGTAGTACAAAATGTGTTTGAAGCGGAAGAATTCATGGTATGGTTAGCTCCATCGCTTGACCAGTTTGCGAATCTCCTCTGCATCTGTGTTGAAAACGGCAACTGGAGATCTCAAGCGCGACCACCCTCATTCTTGTGCGTGAGTTGATGAAAATTGTTTGCTCGTATTTTTTTGAAGAATCGGCAATATAGGCTGTTGTTAGATAGGTTGAAGATAGAAATAAATACACACACCTAATAGATCGATGAGTTTTCGTGATAACTTGGCTGTGTCGGTAATTTAGATTTTTCTCGAGCGCTACAGGTACAGATTGGCGCCGCCTTCAGCTGTTTAGGTAAAGGCAACGACACATTAAATTTAATTCTCTCGAGCTACAGTCGAGTATCACCAGACTAATATCTTTATACTTCAGCATCTGCAAGCAGCTGTACAGTTATACTGTAAGAAATTAACCCCTTAAGGGTTAACATTTTCTAGGTGTACCCCTTAACTGTACTAATTACTTCCGCCAAGGAGCTTATGTTTTTATCGGGCTTGTGTGTCTTTTTGTCTGTCTGTATTTCTGTCTGTCTATCTGTCATCAAGATAACTAAAAAAGTTGTGGGCAGATTTGGACGAAGTTTACAGGGATTGTTTGGATATTGAGAGGAACAGATGATCAACTTTTGGTGAAGATCCGTCCATCCATTTATTTGTTTGTCTTCGTCATTTTTCTCACTGCCATAATTCAAAAAGTTAAAGACGGATTTTTATGAAATTTACATGAGTTTTTGGTATATCATGAAGAGTAAATGACCAAATTTTTGCAATGATCCGTTTGTTCGTTCATCGCTGTTTTGATTTATGCTTGTTAGCACGATAACTCAAAAAATAATGAATGAATCTCTGTGAAATTTATAAAAGTTGTTAGTAATGTTTAAAGACATAATGATTAAGTTTTAATGCAGATTGGTTGGTTGGATTGTTGGTATCTTTGACTCATGTTTGTCATAGTGTTTGTTAGCAGCATAACTCAGTAAGTTATGAACGGATCTCTCAAAAAATTACTGAAGCTGTTAACACTGTTGAAGGGCACTAATGATTGAATTTTCGTGTTGATACAAAAAAACATCATGTTCCCAGAACCAATTTTAATTTTTCGTAGCCGTTGCTCAGCCTGCTGGAGGTATGCGCTCTCGGAGTGTTCTAGTTATTGTGGTACTAAGATGCGCTGCTCTCAAAGGAAACTGCTGTGTAAAATTGGCGAGTGTATTCAGTTTTAAGGGAGCCAGCATAGAGAGCAGTGAGACTCCCCCCCCCCCATTCGCACCTCTAGTACTTGAGTTCGTTGTTCAGCGACTGGGATGGTCTCGAATTACTTTCTCCACCTTTTCCGTCCGCCTTAACTATCCTGTTGTGCCTCGTCTTAATTAACTTTCTTATTGTTTCTTTAAAAGTGCTATTCTGCGGCACATTCTAGGGCATAAATACTGGAGGTGAGCTGGTTTCTACCCCCAAGCCTGTACTATTGACTAAACTCACATCTGAATATCAATCTTGAAATACACAATGAACCATCCAAAATTAGGTAGGGTGTCTAAGCAAACAATTTCTTGTTAAAATCTAGTACAACGACTGGGGTTCCGCGTCGGACGCTTGCGGGAAGAGCCCCCAGCCCTCGCGCATACGACGTCTAGGGAAGTGCTCACACTTAATGAACCCTGCGAAAGGCTCGATAGTTGTGTATGCAGCGGTGGGCCAGGGCGCAGGGGCAAATAACGTCGTTTAATGAAAGAACCAGCAGTCGACCAATAATGATTGAAATGTGAAGATAAAAGGTGTAATTTCATAATTAGGTTCCAAAATTTAATGAACTTACTTGAGTAAAAAGTTTACAATAAATACTAAGGTA
This sequence comes from Parhyale hawaiensis, assembly GCA_001587735.2. Lineage (NCBI taxonomy): Eukaryota > Metazoa > Arthropoda > Malacostraca > Amphipoda > Hyalidae > Parhyale > Parhyale hawaiensis. The sequence goes on from LQNS02000231.1 coordinate 4,615,593, forward strand.
AAACAATACCAATTCTAAAATTGAATAAGCTTAGTTAAGTATAGAAGATCCACCAAATAAATTAAATTCTTACTAGCTGCTTATTTTTTTAAAGGATATTATTTCTTCACTTCTCATCGCTGTTTCTTATTAATGAATCTGCTTTGAATTTATTC
>LQNS02000231.1:4646985-4663001 GCA_001587735.2 Parhyale hawaiensis
CCAAAAAGGTCTCATCCGCCTTTAGAGTGGCATTTCCTCCAACTCAGGGGCTACCCAGAGCCCCAAACCCAAAGCCAGCTCATGCAAACAAAGCGGCGTCCGGTGGCCGGACAATGGGAGCGGCCTGATAACGCGCAGGCCACGCTTAAATGCAATGACATCTTCAGAACAAAAGATTACTCTCCAGTTAATGAAACAATTGACCCAATCTATTTTAGTTTATTGTATACTGTTTGTATTGCAGTAAACAAAGCAGGAAAATGATGGGTAGTAGAACACCATTAATCACGGGTTCCGAAATAGTGTGAAAAAATCGGATACGCCAACAAAAAATTCAAAAGTGTAACCTTATGGCGGGCTAAATTATCTGTAAACTGTGGGAAACGGAGCTTTAAAAAACGTGAAAATAAAAGGAGAACATCTCACGAAGTAACGTCGTGTTTATATATTTTTATCAAGACACAAGTGCGAATTCTCTACTGAGAGAACAACTGAGTGATACATTTTATATAGTGAGAGCATAAACAAATCGTCGAATTCCAACGGGTCACCGACGTTTCCCGTTAGAGACGGAATGCGTAACGATAGACAAGGTTAAGCGGCGCATGCTAGTTTAGACTATCTGGATTAAGTTAGAAGCGCTATCTCAAATTAAACAAGGTGAGTGAAAACATTCCCTAACCGTGTGTGTCACGCTCTTCTCTAACAGATAAAACGAAATTAGAGTGTCCCTAGGTACTCTTGGGTACGAACCGGGAAGGTATCATAGGAAGAAATAGTCAAGTTCATATTTCAGCTTCTATGCGGTCTAGAGTAGACGCTTCACGGCCAGACTCGGGACGTTTTCAACCTTGATATGCGTGATACTGGTCCGAGGGAATCATAATTAAAGAGCAATTCTTTTTTTTTTTTTTTGTTGAATTTCCACTGGTTCATTCAGTTTTAGATAGGGGGCAAAATTCGGATGATATGGGACTGAGAGATCACTAAAGAACATTGCTTCTGTTCTGTGGAATTTCTGATGGGTTCCAGCTGCACCCACAGCAGCGTAATCAGAAGGGTAGGAAGTAACGTTCCCATTTTTCGTGAGACTGAATTAGTCAGGATTCAGTGACTGGCGTTATTTATGAGGTGGGTTAGGTTAGAGGAGCTGTGTTAGGTTAGGTGCGTTATAGTAGCGTATTGCTTAGATTGCTACATCTTATAAAAGGGGAGCATTAACTAATTGGCAAATTCCTACCGGACACGTTAGCTTATACGACTTAATAAGGCTTGGATAGACAGACATTGTTGAGTTGAAATGAGCGACGGACATTTACTCAGACGGGGTGGGCTACGTTATAAGAGCTGCATTAGGCTAAACTGAGGTAAATTGAAATAGTGTAGCGTGGGTTGGGTCATTTTGGAAAGTATACTCTTTATTCAACCGTCGAATTCCACGGGTCCCGCTAGTCATAATATTAATACGCTTGTATCTACGTGTGTATGTGTGTGTCACGTTCTTCACAAAATAGATAGGCGCAAATTTAGAGACTTGACTTCATTTCACCCGTATCATATCTACGCTATCGTTTTTCTATACAAAAATTTCTATCGTTTTTGTGGTAGCGGATGGCATTCCTCATAGGGTCTGAGGCGTAGCCAAGATACGCCCGGGGTAAAGAAAACGGGTAGTGTTGAGCATCTCTGCTCTAAATTTATTTTTCGAAGAGAATATGCTGCAGTGAAATCATCAGCCAGTACAGCTAGTGCGATGTCTGAGGAAGTGCAACGACATCTTCAGAACAAACGAAGACTCTCCAGCGAATGAATAAATCGACCCAATCTATTTTCGTTTATTGTATATTGCTTTGTATTGCATTAAACAAAACAGGAAAATGATGGGTTTTGGATCAATATTCACGGATCCAGAAATGGTGAGAAAAGAGAATACAACGACAAAAAAAATTAGAACGAGTAACCTTATGGCGGGCTAAATTATCTGTAAACTGTGGAAAACGGAGCTTTAAAAAAAATGTGTGCAAATAAAAGGATAACGTTGCAAAAAGTACAATCGTGTTTTTATGTTTTATCAAGACACAAGTGCGAATTCTCTACTGAGGGAACAACTGAGTGATACATTTTATAAAGAGAGAGCATTAACAAATCGTCGAATTCTCACGCGTCAAACACGTTTCCTGTTAGAGACGGAATGCGTAACGATAGACAAGGTTAAGCGGCGGATGTTAGTTCAGACTGTCTGGATTAAGTTAGAAGCGCTACATCAAATTAAATAAGGTGAATGAGAAAACATTCCCTAACTGTGTGTGTCACGCTCTTCACTAATAGATAGAAGGAAATTAGAGCGTCCCGAGTTACTCTTCAATACGATCCGGGAAGGGATCAAAGGAGGAAATAGTCAAGTTCATATTTCAGCTTCTATGCGGCTCGCAGGTCTAGGGTAGACACTTCACGGCCAGACTTGGGGCATTTTCGACCTTGGTATGCGTGATATCGGTCCGAGGGTATTATAATTAAAGAACAACTCTTTTGCGTGTAGAATTTCTACAGGTTCATTCAGTATTAATAGGGGAATATTCGGATGTTGCGGAACTGAGACATCACTGAAAAACATTGTTTCTGTTTTGTGGATTTTCTAAGGGGTTCTAGCTGCGCCCCCACCAGCGTAATCAGAAAGGTAGGAAGTAATTTTTTCTTTCTTTTTCGTTTTCTATTGACGTGAGATTTTAGATGGGTGACTGAACTCTTTCAGTCACCCATCTAAAATCTCACGTCAATAGAAAACAAAAAAAGAAAGAAACAATTATGATACGTAATTGTTGTGAGGGATCTTTCAAGGATTCCAAAACTGTCTTTGTTTTTTTTTTTTCTAACATAAAAATTGAGGCAATTCTATTCTTCTAATATATATATATATATATATAAAACTAAGGCCTAAATGGAAAAAGTTACACGAATAAAAATTGTTTTTATTTTAATTTTACATATTATGTGAAAATTTCAGTAAAATCGGACCACTAATAAAGAAAATTCCAAAATTTGTAAACGACCCCCTTAAATACCGTAGAAGACTCCGCCGTCACCGTGCAGTGAACAAGTGCTGCGTGCAGGCGCGTACTAAATACTCATCTTACGTTAAACCTTGCTCAAGTGACTACGAGTACGAAGTATACCTACAAGAAGTGTGATACAAACATATTTTGATACTGAACCGAAGAACTTCTGCAGCCGTGGAGAATAACACAACGAATAACAATGACGCGCCGCTGAAGGGAAACGTATGATAAACACGCTCAAACAACTTGAAACACACCAAGAACATCCTTCTACTTTTAACGCAACACTTTTCTATAACACTTACATAACAGGAACAAAATTCGTTCCTAAGCAGAACTGCAGTGTTGTGCCACAATTGAACAGACCTTACGCTGTATTAATCCAGCGAATATTACGCTACACTTACCCACTGAATTGTTCAGTAACTAACGGTATCGAACACGTGTGAAGATATGGCGAGCAACATTCCTGTGGTCAGAAGCTGGGAGAGGTACGAGTCGCCGCTTTGTTGAGAAGAAAACCGCCGCGTCAGCAGATTTGGCCGAGCGAATTCGAAAACAGTGACTTCTGCGTCAGCAATCACAGCCTCTGCATCAGCCATGCATCAGCCATGCATCAGCAGAAACTCAGTAAGTACGCCCGCCCCCTCTCTTGTGCATTGTTCACTGCTCATTTGAACCGCCGTCGCCGTGCAGTGAACAAGTGGTGCGTGCAGGCGCGAACTAAATACTCATCTTACGTTAAACCTTAGCACCTTATTGTTGCATATTTAACAATTTTTTGTCATTCTGCCTTATTCCAAGACTTTTCAAAGACTTTGTCTTTGCCCTCACTATAATTGTGACGTAAGTTTAATTGTCTTAACTGTTAATAATTGAAACTAATTAGAGAACTGTGTACTGCGCACATCCTGCGCACACCCAAAAACTGCCAACTGCCTAGAGACGCCGTGTATTCTGTAAGTGAATGATAGTTACAATCATTGCACGGGAAGGGCGAGTTGCACCACCATTGTAATTGGTATCGTGGACATGCGAAAGCTCGTTTTGCTGGTAGGAGAACGTACAGAGCTTTCAGAGGCAATTTTAACAGAAATGCCGATGCTGTTAGGTCGCGAACACCGAACTATAATTCATGTTACTCCGGTGACAAGCCCTTGGGTACAACAGAATGTCACTCCGCGACACATGTACCCAACAACTCAGCAAAACAACAGGGCAAACCAAGAAAAGAGACCACCGCCAAAAAAGAGATGCCATTCTGAACTTTCTGTAAGATGAATAATCATGTAGAAGAAACTTGTTACAAGAAACATGGCTCTCCTAATTGCTTTATATGTGGGAACCAGCATCAAGCTGAAACTTGCAATGCCACTGCCCACGAAATATACCAATATAGAATTCAGAGGGTGAAAGCCTCGAAAGGCAACAAGAGCACAGTAAACGTTCATGTCGCTGAAACATGCAAGCGGTGAACCTCCTTTTTTTTAATAAAGCCTGTATATTCACACACAGATGCTGTAAATGTAAGCTACAACTGTGCTAATAATCTTATGTGCTCCGTGGGAAATGCTTCCAGTCCTCACGTAAAAATAATGACTGCGACCCCCATTCTACCATGTTTACCAAACACTGCAAAAACCGATATTGACCCACTATTCAAAACCACGAACAGATTCGAAGTACTAGTTGAAGAAGATCTCTCAGATAACGAAGTCGTTGATGCATATTTATGCACCAAAGTAATTTCTTGCTTCGATAATAATGAAGGTAACATCGTGTCGTTAAAGGAAACTAATAAGCCTACCATTATCCTAAAAACTGGAAATAAAATAGTAGAGGCACTAATTGACAGCGGAAGTCAGAAATACATTGTGAATAGCCAAGAAATAAATTGTAGTGAAGAACTAATGCCTAGTAACACTGTAATTAAAGGCATAAATGGTAGATGTAACGTGCTTGGAGAGGTGGAGCTCAATGTAAAAATATCGAACAACAAAGTACTCACCACCACTGCCTTAGTCATCAAAGACGCTACTTTTCGCTAAGACCTTATTTTGGGCCGTGACGTCTTGCAGAACGCCATGATAGACTTTGCAAAGGGCGTATTAATCATTGAAGGGCACGAAATCAAATTTGCCGATAAAGATGTTCACCACCGAAAAAGGAAATTAATTCGAAATATCGTAGCCACTCAGGAATGCTTAATGGCTGAATTGTAGTGCAAGCATTTCGCAAAAACACCTTCCTAAAAAGGAAACGCACTAAACCTCTAGCTCCTGGAGCTCCTAATGCCAACAATGTGCATTCAAAAGACGTCGTGTAGAAAGACCTTCAGAGCATCAAAGTGCGCTATTCAAATAATAATGTTGAAAAGACGGATCAGAGTATAAACTCGACGCCAACTGATGAAAAGATACTACTGCAAATGTCGATGGTGGAGAAGGAAGTAAGCCCCCACTGAAAAAAAAAATGAAGCACAAACCGAAGCCGTTGTTCATATCATTGACACGGAACTTCCAGCTAACGCACTTCGTCAGGCCTATGGTTTCAATAAAAATGTTAAACCAGGTCAATATATTGTGAAAAAGAATGTAATGAGTAATGGAATTTCTGTTGCCGAAACGTTAGTTAACGTAAATGAATCAAATGCAGCCGTTCCGCTTTTACTGCTGAACACTTCTGACGAAGATCTTTCCCTTAGTGAAAACACAATGATTTCAGTAGTAGAACCGTTAGAAAAAATGAAGTCGAATCAGAAACGTACTTCACCAATATAGAATCTTCGGAAAGAGAAGCCAATATGGCTGAATTGGACTATACCCCGCTGTACGTTGAAAAACATGGTGGAACAGAGGCCAGTCCTGTAGATGTAAACCAGGGGACTGTAGTTCACAACAACAATCACAAAGTTGATCCCAAGAGCGGAACCAACGCTCACATTTCTACTTCAAAGAGTGATTCCAACACTCTGAACGGAAACGACGCTCGTAAGGTTAATCCAAGGGAACAAGCAAACGCCCAAGGTATTAACACACAACATTCTGACAAAGACGTAACTAAAAGACGCAAGCTGACTTATGAAGACGTAAACTGTGAAAATGACAAAATGAAACCTGAACTGTTAAACTTACTGAATGACTTTCGAGATGTTATAACGCTCAGTGACGAACCGATAGGTACCACAAATGTTACACAGCATCGAATAGTGCTCAAACCAGGAGCACCAGTTATAAATCTTTCACCCTACCGAATACCCCATCGATACAGGGAAGAGTTGGATCGTGTAGCGGACAAAATGTTTAAGGAAGGTACCATAGAGGAATGTACATCGAGCTATAACTTCCCCGTTATCGTCGTAAATAAAAAAGTAGCGATATTAGACCCGTTATAGATTATCGTGCACTAAACCGTGTCACCTTGGCAGAATTGTATCCTTTACCTAGAATAGATGAGATTTTGTCCACTTTAGGCGGTAACACCTGCTACAGTCTTTTAGATCTTAGAAATGCGTTCCACCAGGTTCGGCTAACTGAAGACAGCTGTCCACTGACCGCGTTTACCATAAATTCACGCAAATATCACAGTAGAAAGCTCCCATTTGGTCTACGGAGCAGTCCCTCCGTATTTCAAGCAGTTATGAGCTCTGCTCTCAACGCAATCCTCGGTAAACTGTGTTTCTGTTTCATTGACGATGTCCTAATATTCAGTAAGGACACAAATCAACATCTGAAGGACATAAGAACTGTCGTAGAAAAACTTAGAGCCGCCAAATTAGCTCTAAAACTCGAGAAATGCCGCTTTTGCTCACCCAGCGTGGACTATCTTGGACATAGTATCTCTGCAGATGGATTGCGCAGCATGCAAATCGAAAAAAATGCAAAATTATGACCCACCAACAGATGTCAAGGAGTTGCAGATTTTTCTGGGCATGTGTAACTACTTTAGGAGGCATGTAGCGAATTTTAGCCGTATAGCACAGTCACTGTACCGACTATTACGTAAGAACACAGACTTTAAATGGACAAGCGAGTGCCAAGTTTCGAATTGCTTAAAACTTTCATAACAACAGACGCTGTACTAGCTCATCCTAATTTCAATCGCAGTTTTCATGTTTTTTTTCGGATGCATCAAACTCAGGAATTGGAGTCTTTGTTTTACAGTCTGATGGCACAAGCGAAAACAACATGAGACCCGTTGCCTACTTCAGTAAATCTCTTAGCAAAACTCAAAGAAATTATAGCACTTTGAAAAAATAATTACTTGCAATCGAAAGATCTATGCACGAATTCAAGTACTTAATACTCGGTTACGATGTAATAGTCTATACGGATAATACGCCAATTACCCACTACTTTGATAGATTGCGTATCCCGGAAAATCCGTGTCTCGCGAGATGGTGTCTGAATATTCATAATTTCAATGTTACTGTTAAGCACATACCCGGTAAGAAAAATGTAGTAGTCGACGCCTTAAGCTAACTGAACGGTAAGACTCTAACTGAAGACATACTGTAAGAGTGTGAAATTCTGACCGAAAAAACGACAGAAGCACTAGCAGTAGTCACACGAGCTGCTACGCGAAACCAGACTATCGTTTCAGACGAACCTGACAATTCTGACAGTGAAACTGACGACGCAACAACTGATAATTCAGACAAAAGTCGTAATCATGGAAAGCCTCCTGCTTTACATAATTACGTTCCCTCAGCTGATGAAGTCAGTTGGACTGATATTGAATCTAAAGAACAACAAAGCAATGATCCATTTTGTGTTGAAATAATAGATGCATTAAAAAATGGCCACAGTAGTAATTTACCCAATTTAAAAGATTATCTAATAGTAAACGATATTTTGTATAAAAGACGCAGTGTAGAAGGCAGAAATAGCACAATAATTTGTGCTGTCATGCCAACAACCTTAATGAATAAAGCTATATTAAGTATTCATTATTGTACACACATGGATGCACTTCATACTCTCTTTTTATTCAAATTACTTTACAACCATCAACTCGAAAAGTACATGATCAAGAAATTTATCCTCACTTGTTTGAGTTGTAAAATTCTAAAAGCCCAAACTCCTGTGCCCATAAAAATTTTGACTGCACCTATTACTACAAAACCGATGGAGATCTGCTCTATGGTCTACTACGGACCCCTGCCTGTGACACAGGCAAACAAGCGTTACATTTTAGTGATGATTGACCTTTTCTCTCGATTTTGCGTTCTACATGCCACAGAAGACAGAAAAACTGAAACAGTGCTAGATTGCCTAAAGAACACGTTTGATTTTAATGGTTATCCGGTTGTCTTACTAAGCGATTAAGGAAAATAATTGATTTCGGATGCTGTACACGATTTTAGTGCTATCCACGAAATTAGAAAAAAGGAGGTTCTGACCAGAAGCCCCCATACTAACGCAATAATTGAAAGAAATATGAAAAAATTCACTAACTTACTTAAGCTGTACATGAATACCACTGTACATGGTGAGTGGGATCAATTCCTTTCAACGTCTCAAAACAGCATAAACAACAGTCTAAACACAACATTACAAGACACTCCAAGTTACATAATGTTCGGACGTGACACGCACCCGAATTTACAAACACAACACATCGAACTGTTAGGAATTTTAAGATTTTTCCTGTCATACGCCATTTATTTAAATTATATATATAATTATTCTGAAAAAATATTATGAAGACACGAATTAATATTGTTTTAATTATTAGTGACACTAAGTTAATTGATTTAGAAACGCAAATTTAACTGAAGAATAGATTCACGGATTAATTGACACGCAATGCATGAAATGACGCATAATAGGTCGTCCTAACACACGTGAGGTGAGCCACACCTCAACATATCCTACAGGTGTTCAAAAATAACCGGAGAGTGCAGGGTAAAAGAAACACACGATATAAAAAAAAAACATGGATGTATTGGTAACCATTAATCACATTTGGGCGCGCCTCGAGAAAGGGACATGTTATTCGAATCTTTACAACTGTGTCATTGAAAGGAGCGTCTCAAGAAATCAAATGAATCGTTGCGGTGGGAAAACGAATTGTTGCGCGACAGACCTGAGCATAATGACATGTGCGTAACACATTCATTATGTCCGTGTCATACGGTTAGGCAACTCCGGAGAAAACCCACAGCTTGTAGCAAAATTCTAGACTGAGTCTCAATTGAAAAAAATTGATAGTTAAACCCCGATACGTCCAGTTCTTGGCCATATTGCATGACTATGACCGCCAACAGGATTCTATCAACGACGTTTCTTAATAACCGTGGCATGTGAAGCTAACGTGCCGAGAAATGGTTAGCACGATGAAGGCAACGTAACATAGGAAACATTTTATCTAGGAATGGTTCTCGGCAACACATTCAGACACGGTGGACAAGGTTATTACTTACATAGTAGGAATTCACGAATTGTACATTACTTCAACTTATGCACGCATCTGGCGCACGAATCCACGGATCTTACCGAATACTGCACATTTCTGCCTAGCTAGTAGCCTATATACACATTCACTAGGCATTTTTGTAACACTGCGCCTGCGCCTAAATTCTTATGACAAAGCGCTGCAAGCGTCCTCGGAGCCCTAAGTTTTCTATACGCACCACAACCTGGGACATCAATTGCGAACATCGGTACCATGAGGTATCGCGGGAAACTCCTGGGACATCAACTGCAAACATCGGTACCATGAGGTATCGCAGGAAACTTCTGGGACATCAATTGCAAACATCGGTACCATGAGGTACCGCAGGAAACTTCTGGGACAAGCATGGGCGCGACACTTTCTCCTGGTGCAATACATGGGTGTGCGCGGCGCGAACATACAATTCAAATCGGGCTCTTCATGGTCATAATCGGTAACAGCACATTTTGATGCTGACAAGCAACATAAGCGCTGGGACACATATCCTGGTCAAGCGCTGAAGTACAGAGCAACGCGCTCACTGCGTCTCACGTACACTTGGTCTTGAAGGCTGAACAGGGAAGGTCTACAATTTCCATGCAACACCATGGCCGGCGCTTTTTGCATGGTACACTGAGAAACTTGCACCGGTATTTAGTTCAGATGGGCACTGCGGCCTTCCCTAATCTCACTTCACCGTGGTTCAGACTTACTGTGCACTATATGTTTGCACAGCGGCGAACACAGTCGCCATCGTGGCGCACAAGGAGCCGATCGAGGCTTCCCAACTGGGAGCACTCCAGAGACTGCCTCCTAAGTTCTTGGTTCTCCAGTCAACCGCCTGGCGCATTGCCAGATAGCTACCAGTTATAACATTCACTATATAACATGGTCCTCATTTCCTACTTTCCTACCTTTAACATGTACACCAATTGGCACAAAGCCAATTTCCCACTTAAATTACGAGCACAAGAACATGCTTAAATGTGATTTTCTTTTAACTCTATGCGCGATCGACGCTGTATGGCATCTCCATATGCCACATCGCACAAACCTCTCGAAGCATCTCGAACGCAATATGAAAACAACAATAACATTGGCCCTTTGAACTATGGGGCCTATGCTCTGACATAACTTTCGAGACTTCACCTTGTGTGTTCAGATACAAAGCGAATGTGAACCGTTGTTTCTACAGTAATTTTAAAAAATGAATAATTGAAACACTGGAACTATAGTTGAAAATGACTAATTGGAATTATAAATTTGGCATTTTTGGTAAATTTAATATGCCCGCTGATGTATACTTATATATATAATAATTTTATATATATATATATATGTGATTAATTTTTGATATATATATATGGGCTTGTACACATTGTTTCCTAACAGAACAACCATATAACTATGACTCTGTATCTGCTCTAGTGAGATTCCGAGCGCGAGAATCTGCCACGATTCGCGAGAACGTTCGAAACCCAATCATAAACAACACAAACAAACGAAATCTGTACCGGAACCTATCTCGAAAGGATAAAAATGTATCCATATGTGACAGAGTACTGATCAAAAACCATGCGAAAAAGCATAAACTCGATCTATCTTGCTAGGTCCTGGAGAGATCCCCTTTGTAAAAAGATATTACGCCACAATAAAAATTGGCAAGAAAGAAATCAAAAGTAACCTTAACTACGTTTTACCATTAAAATTTGTCGACTGAACTATCAGTTGAGAACTCGAATTCTGACATAGCATGTAAATTTTTCCAACACAATAATTAAATAAAAATTCAAATAACGAAACAAACTTAAATATGTAACTCTTTGGTTCAAATTAATTCACTTGAGAAGTTGAATAATTTGTAACGTACTATTGATTCTAAGTTTAATCAAATGAATGACCGACTTGTCATGCACTGTAATTTTAGTAAAGTAAATAATTAACAAAAAATTTTCTAGCGTAACAACTATATAACCAATTAATTTTAAAAGTAACTAGATTACTAATGTGTTAAAACAGCATCCTATGTAAAAACAAAACTATCTTTCCATCTGATCATGGTATCCTATTATTCTTCAGAATACCGAAGTGATTCGATTAAAATCAGAATGAATTGCCACTCATGAACTGCAAGAATTCAATTCTTGTTCAGTTGCATCTTGAGACTCCAAATCATTGAATGATTTCACTCGATTGCAAAAGAGCTGACTATGCGTCTGCTCCCTCAATGTCTATGCTCAGCAGGACGTCTCAGACTGCGGAATCGGAAGATTTTCCAGGCGAGAAATTATGAAGTGAAATGCACCGACGATTCTCGCCGGAAGCAAGAAGAAAAATAAAATGCATCGAATCACATTGGATTTTGAAAAGTTATTTCCTCTTATTTCTAACTATATTTTCCCTTCAATTTTTTCACCCTTTTTGTATGTTACCTTGCCAGGGGTGAAATGCTGATATTTCTCTGTTTTGTTTCAGAACTGGAGGACGAAAGCTGCCAGCCCCCTGTCTAAAACTGCCTTGAACGGGACTGAAGCTGGAGCTCTTTTCAACATGACAGTTTCTCCGAAAAAACAATAAATTAGGACTGATCATCCTCATTTCTACCTCTTCTTCATACAAAAAATATTTCGGTGTTCAAAAATCAATATCCTATTAGAATTAAGCATTTGTAGGGTGACGATCCATTCATTCATTAAAAACCTTTCTAAGGAACGATCGAGCTCCAACATTTTAATTGTCAATCCTGTTCATCGCTATCCTACATCAATCTCTATCATTTATAAGACCGCAATTAAAACCGCATTTTATTCTTTAGTTTGTACTATTAAGGACTAGTGAATAGGATGGACTTGCCCGATTTAGACCATGTGGTAATAGAGGCCGAAGCCTTCGAAAAGATGCTCCTCGATAGAGACCCTGATTTAAAGGTCATTGTCGACGCACTATGTGTGGAGCAATATATTGAAGAAATCGAAATGGATTACGAGGAATTGTCCGACAAAGAATTAGAAATAATAATGGCCCCTGAGTGGGATGAAATTGTTTTGATACTAGAGGAGGCAACTCACGAGAGCGAATTAACCCGTGCCTTAGAGGCAGATAGGGTGAAGCACCGAATAAACAACGATGTAACTCGGTAGGTTGTAGGTTGCTTGCTGCGGCACTACCGTAGGTCGTAGTTGTGTAGATTAAAATTAGTAATACTTGATTTGACTATATACATAGTCAAATTCATCCCGATGCGGAAGGATGTGCACCGCACGTCCCGAAGCAAGTAGAAGTGATATATTGCTCGGTCGCATCACGGCTGATAGCACTTATAGATAGAGCTCACTGGCGTAAACATTGCTCATCCTGTGATCTGTACAGCCTCGACAACTCTCATTGCCAACCTGTATTTACATTGATTCCTTGTCTATACTAACGCTAGACTGAAGATTATACTTCTTAACAACTCCTGCCTTTACTTCATTCCTACGGTATAAGGACCCGCATCTTTCCGAGAACGATCTCGAAAGGTATCATATCTATACATACCAATAGAGCGAGGCGCAGAAGCTCACAACCGGCACATTTTTGCACGGTAGTAAAACGAACTTTTAAGTTCTTTATCTTAGAAGCTCTGACCCGAAGAAGCCGGTGGTGGCTACATCCGCCATAACTTCGCATGACACAATAAATGCGTGTATACATTTGAATGTTACTGGCTGACACATTGGAATGTTGTATGTGCGAAATACATATATAACACTCCACTGGAGGGAATTTTGGATATTATTATCAAGCAAAAGGATGGACTTAAAATATCACATACCGAGTCCCTGTGTTGAAGAATAAGTGTGGTGTTGCCATGCTAAAATATGAACGTTTCAAGGGTCTGTCTGAAAGGCCTTACAAAGCCGTGAAAGTTTCACGGGTCCAGCTTGTCTATATTTTAATTCTGCTTGAGGCTCCATCCGTACGTCCATCCCTGTTCTGTACGTGACGCTTATCACTATTAGCTAGGGCAGGGGAAAATTTAAATTGGAAGCTCTCTGATTTACGCTGGAATGAAATTCATTCATAGTTGTTTGCTTTGGCGCTTCTTGGCTTTGGTTTTGGTTATTGCCGGCAGAGGTGTGCAAGTTAAGTCTAGCCCCCAACAGTGGTGAGCGTTTCACATTTTAGCGCGTCGTCATTTTTGCGCTTGCTATGTACTCGGATGATACGGGTCTCAGATGTCGTAATCGGAGCTTGGCTCTATGGAATTTTTATTATCTCTTGCGATTAGTACCTCTTCGCCTTACTCCCTTCAAACCTATCCTGAATATTGCCACTGTCTCACACAACATACCACGCACTCAGGAAATCACCATTTCCCGCATGCGGTTAGCAACCACACGTCTCACTCATGGCCACTATTTCACCCGTACTCTGCCATCCATCTGCCCTCTCTGTCTGTGCACGATAACCTTAGAACACTTATTTGTTATTTGCCCGTTCATTGAGACTGCACGTCGTTTACTACGTCAGGCCTGTATTGAACAGGCCAAGCCCTTCACCCTGGACTCTTTACTGAGCCAACCTACCAAGCCAGAAGCAGCGCTGGGATTCCTGCGAGAGGTGGATCTCCTGAAGTCAATCTAAGCTGATACAGCATTGCGGAGTGGGGGCGCCAAAGCCAGCGTGGCGACGCGCCAAATTCATCCACAAGTAATCCACAAGTAAGTTAGTACCTCTTCTCATTCTAGCTTCCCAATTGATGCACGAGTTCCTTTAAAGTTCACTGGGCTGCAGGTATATTTAGAACGTAGGTCTCCAGTCTGAGAACTTTTTAATATGGAAGATAGCTCTGAAAGTCTTCTTGGTTCTTTATTTATGTATAACCCAAAACTCTAGGACCATTAAACGTTGCCCGTCTTCAGGGGAACTAAATTTTCAAAAATTCAGCATTAGAGCTTAGAAAGTACACAAGAGTCGTATCCTGGCCAACAACTAGAAAAAAAACTTCAAATATTCATCAGATTTTCGTCGCTCAGTGTACTTCATTTTTCATCATATGCTAAATAAACCTGATGTGGATAATGCATCAGATCTCCTGCTATTTACTGTTTGACGCTGAGCTCATCTTCCATTGTTCAGCCCTGAAGTGTCGGTAGTCGAAGGTTGATTGTTGTTTTCTTGTATCAAAAACTTAGAAGACTTTCAAAACTCGGCAATCTTTTACTCTAAGGTAGCCAGTGTATTGTCTTTATTCAAGGTCCGAGTGTTTTAAAGCTTTCACAATAGACGTAAAATTGAATTCTAAGCACATTTTGTCCCCGATTTTTTTTCGAATTTTCCAATAGTTTTAAAGTAATGTTGATATTATACTCTCTTCATTTCTACCAATAAGAAGCCTGCTTGACGTGTGGCGGAGGCCAGCGATCTTTTCGACCAATAAGGAGCTTGCGTGACGCGTTGGTGTCCAACTAATTAGAAGCGTGCGTCGCTGCAACTTTTGGGGGATTTACCCCACATCTGCGAAATTTCAGATAGTTTCAGGGATTTCAGAACAATTTCGGGAATTTTTTAACCTAGTACTCGACAATAACGCAAATAAGTATTAATTAGGTACTACCGTGTATATTCTGCGTATATTTAAGTAAGTACAAAATGTTTATTCATAGCGTGAAGTTTTTATTTTTATTCGTTCATAAATATTTGGGGAATTATTTCAACATTTGGGGGAATTGAACTTCCCTTCTAAATCATTTGTATTTTGAGGGTGACCGTTGTAGAGTGCGGACGCATAGCATTATTTGTTGTGATGTGTCGTATCGTTATTGTTATATTTTGCAGAACAAACATTTTATTTCCGTTATTTATGATCCGATTGTGATCAAACTCTCTCAGTAGACGTAAAGTTGAATTTGAAAAATATTTTATTCATTATTAAATATCAGTTTCG
Source organism: Parhyale hawaiensis (assembly GCA_001587735.2). Taxonomy (NCBI): domain Eukaryota; kingdom Metazoa; phylum Arthropoda; class Malacostraca; order Amphipoda; family Hyalidae; genus Parhyale; species Parhyale hawaiensis. Next base: position 4,662,406 of record LQNS02000231.1, read on the forward strand.
TTATGTTTGGTTAGTGTACGGAAGGTTAGGCCAGGCCCCAGGCCGCAGGCCACAGGCCAAAGGCCACAGGCTGCACGCCACAGGCTGCAGACCGTAGGCTACAGGCCGCTGACCGCAGGCCACAGGCCGCTGGCGACAGGCCAGGCCTGTGGCCTGGCCTGGCTGGCGTTTGGAGTCCTTCAAGCCCCTTCTCCTCGAGTGGTGGCCGCCGCACCCACCCTCTATGAGGTGTGGGTGCCTTCGCAACCATGTTTTGCTGCATATCATTGAAAATGACTCGACATTGACATTGGTTGAAATAAGCAAAAAACAACTCTGCCTGCTGACGATTCCTAAATAATATAAAGGTACCATCCAAATAGCGTCGATAAAACGTGGGTTTGCAGTTTGCTGGGCAATTCTCTAAATACTTAGACTCAAATTCATTGAGAAAAATATTGGCTATAATTGGTGATAGAGCTGATCCCCTGGCTAAACCGTCAATTTGTTTGTAAATTCTGCCATTAAATCTAAAATAAGTATCCTTCAAAGCTAGTTCTAAAAGTTTCTTAAAATCTGACCGTGACAATCCAAAAGGTGCTGCTAAGTGCTGGTTA
>LQNS02000231.1:4663652-4688884 GCA_001587735.2 Parhyale hawaiensis
TTAGACGCTACCCAGACCACTGCTGACCTCCGCATTTTAGAATCATTGTATATTTTCAAACGTAGACCGGAGCTGAACGAATGCTCATCGGCTGTGAAGCTCTCTATCATTTCATAGATAATTCATGTTTTTGAGCTGTTACCTTTGAAAGATTGATTCTTGTTGTTCTTAGCCACCTTTTTATAATCCGAATTTTGTATTTTCAGAACACTGATGATGGATTTTTAATAATCCGAAACGTCTGGCTTTTAATAATGTTTGTGATCACGTTGGTACTTCTTTTTATCCTGAAAATTAGATTCCCGGTGAATCAACCTATTTCTAGAATATTACTATACATATGTATATACACATGACGCCATAATTTGGGAGAGGCGGGCGACCCCCCCCCCCCCACCAAGAGTATATATAAATAATCAAAATATTGCAAATAATAATTATTGAAATTGTCAAAATTTATAAAAAAATAAGCATCTTAAACCTAATACTTGTGACTTCTAACAATGATGCTAAATGAAACACACAATAAGCAATGAAATAATTTATTGTAATCAAGAGAGAGACAGAAATTTGAGTAAGATAAAAATCAAGCAAATTACGCATCATTGAAATTTTGCATAACATCTTGAGATACTTATACATCTCGCATGGCAACTGAAGACGGATTATGCAGGGGAATGAAGCGTTGAGCAACATTTCTTTATTTGATCTCCTAATTGTTAACGCAACGCACCATCGGAAAACTCAAGCCTTTGACAAAATAAATTTTATTCGTATATAGTTAAATGAGTATCGCCTAATATCGTGAGAATGAAAACAGTACCTCGTCCACTTATGATGTGGAACGAATAGCTGCAAAAAAAGTTTGTTCGTATTTGAATCCGGGAAAAATTCCAAGAATTGGTGGTCATTGGGGCTTGTAGTTATGCTTTTAATAATAACGGGATCGTTCAAAAAAAAAAGAAAATCAGAATGCAGTATGTGGCTTTGGCGGAGGAGCATGAAGACCGCGAGCCTCAGCCGCTAAGGTATAGGCGATTGCTGCCTCAGAGTACGTGCAGTGGCGCATAGACCTCACTATGCTTGACTGCCCTATAAAAACCCCAAGTGGGTTTTCCGGTTGATAGACGAAACATCAATACAACCTTTTTTTAATTAACATGCGACCTCGAACAAATCGCAAACTGTTCATGATAACGCAGAAAAACTGTTTATCAGAAAGAAATATTTTGTTTTTAGAGAACAACGGTGGGCAACGATCATTGGATTTACGAAACTAAAATAATATATATTAGCTAAATCTAATTTGGTCCTGGCAGCGTACCTTCCCATCTGATGTCGTACAAACTCAATAGCTAACAATCTCGTAGCGTAGGGCAAGAATGCTGTGAGTGTGTGCTGCAACTGGTGAGCGACTGAGCGCAGCCCAGTGCCAGTTCGCCACTGGTTCGGATTTCGGCAGACTTCAACTGTTGGAGCGCGTTGGAAGTCCAAGCTCAGTGCAACGAAGTGAACTAAAAATGACTAGTGCATCATGAAAACCAAAAGTAATTGACAGCAGGTTTGATACGACCACAACCTCTATCCACATGGAACTGACAATGGTACATAGCTTTTATGTTCACCATTTTACAAAAGAAAATATACGCAGGGTACGCTTAAAACAAAGAGCCAACTTTATAGTAATGTAGATGGAACTGAAGGAAATTTTTCCTACTGATGATCTGAGTCACGGCGCTTTTGCAGTTTACATAAGATAATGGAAAAGATGTACAAGATCTAATACCATGTTTGCATGACAATTATTGCTGAAAAACAACGAAAAGCTTCTCTCAAATGTACCTACAACTGTGTTGGATGACACTAAGACATTGTAATTGCAGCGACTAGTGGGGCAGGACACTGCAAGCGTAGGCCCGTTATACGCCGGTATAATTATACCGTAGCTTGGCCAGTCAGCGAGCTCATTACCAAACAGCAAGCTGCTCGCTGAAATGGCGTGAAGTAGGTAGCGACATTCAAATTCAAAAGCATTTATTTCTCCCCGTAGGAAGGTATTCACATCACTCATTATAATTGTTTTTTACGAAGATAAGATGCACAATTTGCATTTTGCACAGCCTCTTCTGCCAAAATATTACTCAGTGGCACCGTAAAAGTGAGTCTTATGTAATCACGTCGAATGGAAAAATATGATAATTTCTCATAACATCAGGTTTTTTCTTCTGTGTTGATAGAAAAATTATAATAGGGGTGATGAATTAACTATATGAGAAGTTTTGTCTCGGCTGAAACTCAAAATTTAGTACCTCTAAAACTGAAATTGAATTATGAGGTATAAAGTAAATATTTCACTATTTATTGACATCATATCTTGAAAAATCAGGATTTCAGCGACGTCTCTAATGACCAGCTAGCAGTTTTGAAGCAAGCTCGCCGATTGCCTAAGTTGGAGATGGGAAAATTTTTTGCACGTGAACGTAGCGATAGCGTGCTCTAAGAAGACCAAAACCCAATTATTGAAAGTTTAAACTCGAGGAATTAGGCAATAGTGAACGCAGTCACTTACGCTTGCAATTTATACTAAGCGTTTTGTTTGTTACTATCTTCCAGAGTGTAAATTATCTTCCCTTCACAATGGTATTCCATAGATTTGTGAGTAAAGCCACAATCCAGAGTGTCTTTAGTAATTCGTCCTATTTGTTTCAAGTGGTTCACATCATGAAAATCGTGGCAGAAAAACTTCAAGAGAGCAGTTGTTCCGTTGTAATGCCGGACTAACGTGGAGATGTGGATGCCAATGATGTCATCCAGCTCCCCGTTGTTGAAGCATTCGTGCGATCGAGTAAACATTTCATCTACGCCTTTTCACAGAACAAGTAACATCCAGGAACCACTTCCGGCTGCGTTGTTGTTCATGCTGGTGTCACTATCTCTAAAGATCGACAGCCACAAAATTATTCAATGGACTGAGAGGGGAGATCACATTCTGAATGGTCTGCAACGAATGTCATGTCTTCTGCAGCAGCTACAGCCACGCTTCTCGGCCGCTTCTTGCCAACAGTCCTGAAACATAGCAACAGTTATAACTTTATGGAATGCTCTGACTAGCGAGGCGAGAGCAACTATGATTCTCTGCCTTGTAGCCTACAGCCAACAGCAGTACAGTAACTACTTTCTCTAGCAATGTGAACATCCAAACGAATAAGTTATCGCGATATATTTTACTGGTAATTACGAAAAAGAGAGAATGTTCAATCGTTTGGAAAAATAAGTAATAACATGCGGAAAATAAAAAAATTAGTGCTGATATAACCAATTCAGCTTTTTTGTTGGTTGCAGGAGCTGGTTATTGATGTGATGCCGGGCCCAGCTATGTCCGAAATGAAGATGGAGCTCTAATAGCTCTATCGTACATTATAAAATTCCCAAGGAAAATATAGTTCAGCAATCCAAAACCGTTTACTTCGTACTTCGTTTCTCACTCAAAAAGGTATTTCAACTTGAAATATTATATATTTAGTTTAAATACAGTATAGCTTTTTGGTAATGCTACCTAAATATTTTAAAGTTAAATTCACAGCATCCACGTCATTTGATAGTTTTTAAATATTGAAGAGCAGGTGTTGCTACGAATGAAACTGAAACTAGAGCACTCTGACGGCGCCTACCTCCTCCAAGCAAAGCAACGGTAACAAAAAATTGAAGTTGGTTATGAAACCATGATTTTCTTTGTTTCAACACTATGCTAACAAGCATAAAATTTAAAGTAGTGGCAAACTAACGAAGGAAGAAACAGATCATTACAAAAATTTGGTCATTCACTTTTCGTGATATACCTAACAACTCATGTAAATTTCATAAAAATTTGTCCTTGACTTTTTGAGTTCTGGCATTGAGAAAAATGAGGCAGACAAACTAACGGATGGACGCATCTTAGCCAAAAGTTAATCGTCTGTTCCTCCTAGCATACCTAACATTCTCTGTATATTTCGTTAAAATCCGTCCATAACTTTTTGAATTATCTTGGTGACAGACAGAATAAGGGACAAACATGCAGACATATGAACCCGACGAAAACATAACCTCCTTGGCGAACGTAATGAAGAGTAGATGCAATATTTTATGTAATCTCTGATCGAACAGAGTAAGTTAGTTATTAGAGTAATGGAGTGCAGCGGGGTCTCTCTCTAAGGAGAAAAAAAAATCGCGAAAATTGTTCCAACTTATACGGCCCAGGAATTGAAAATTACTGACTTTAGTAATACCTCGCCACAATGTGTATTATCTTAATTCACCTCTTGTAATGGAATGCCACGCAGAGTATTATTCCTGATTTTTAGGACTAAAACTATCTCACATCACACCGAACTCAAGTGATGACAATGTCTTACAGTTAAGTCTTGAAGAATGCATTTTCCTTTCCCACCCTTAAACGAACTTACGTCCATCCATCGTCGGTCTTTTTTGTGCACTTTTTCTTTCGAGGAAACGGCAATAACGGCAGTATGTACAGATGATTGGTTTTGTTGCCTGTAATCCTGGTGCCCTGGTCAGTTTGCTTATCGGTTTTGTAGGGGACGTGGTATTCGGAGTTAGAATAATAGTCCATCTGTTTCAAGATATTCCTGCCGTAACGAAGCATGCGCTCTTCATCGTCATATGGACCGCAGTGGAAAAAGATGACCCCTTCATCAGGCTTTTTTCTTCCGCGCTCAATGACTTTCTCTCCTTCCGAACTGAGTGAGATGGGCATGGCTGTGGATGCCTTTAAGGAAGCAACGCCAATAAGTTTTTCCTGCCTGTAGAGGTTGCATGCTTTCTCCCACACCGAAGACATGTACTGTTTTTTTACGAAGAGAATCCACTTGTCACCCTTTGTCCGAGAGAAATCATACCTTTGACTGAGCTCATCTAGTTCTTCAAACACATACTCTTTGTCGTGCACTTCCATGGGGTCTAAAAAAGGACGGGGCGAGGGGCTGCCCGCAGCGCCATGTACCTGCACAAGGACAACTTGTAGCTAGTATCGATTCATTATGACCGTCGATCTCAGAACATATGACAATCACTATATACTAACGTGAGTTGCATCGGGTTACCACCGTCTTATTAGACGGTAAAAAAGTTTAAATTCCAGCTACAGAAACAAACTTACGTACAAAAAGAAACAAAACGGAAACTCATATAAACGGTTGGAATTGGTAACAGTACAAACATAGGAACTACCGCTTTTGAGATAATTCATTTCACTCTGCTCGTCCCAAACCGGGTGCCTCGCTACGACTTTCTTCGGTCTTGTCAGCCCAGAACCAACTCTACTAGTCCGACTAGGCTGCTGTGACTGTGACTAACTATGACTTTAGTGTTTAGCCACCCAGACGAAAATCCTGAAGTGTAGTTCATCGCGAACGTAAGTAACCTCGCTCAGAATTACAACGGGCAATCAAAACTTCATCAGTGGTGCTTGCGGAGGAACAAAAATTGCAGCGGTGGTTGAGATTTCTACATTTTCTTGGAGAGTTTTACAGTGTAGAAGGAGAAACCGTGCTCTAAGCGACACTATCGGATTAGAGGAAGTAGCTTTAAGGTGGTCGCTCACAAAAAAAGAAAGAAAAGAAAAAAAAATCGGACGTGGCGTCCGCTTTTAGTGTTGCAATCTCTCAAATTTATGCGAACTACAGTGAATTTTGTTTGGAAGTTGTCAGTACGCTACAGCTGGGAGGGAAACGAGCAGCAACGTATCTCTCTGAACCGAACACGGAAAGTAGCAGAAGACAGAAGAAAATGGCACTCGTGCGGCACGTTCCTTCAGTGCACTGGTTCTAAACCTGGGGGAGGGGGCGTGAGCGGACTGCAGAGGATGGGAAACGCGAACCTCCGCAGTAAAACCTGACTTACATTCAGTATCTCTGTCAAGGAGGTTATGTTTTTGTCGTGTTTTTCTGTGTTTGTCCCTGGAATAACTCAAAAAGTTATGATCGGATCTTTACGAAATTTACAGGGATTGTTAGGCATGTTAACAGCAACAGATGATTAACTTTTTGTGGAAATCCTTCATCTGTTTGTTTGTTTGTATGTATGTATGCATATTTTTCTTGTGCCGTAACTCAAAAAGTTATGGTCTGATTTTCATGAAATCTACGTGAGTTTTTAGGTTTACAGCGAAGAGTAAATGACCAAAGTTTGTGATTATCTGTTTGGTCCTTCGTTTTTCGCTGTGTTTGATATTTGCTTGTTGTCTCAAAAAGTTTCAAATGGATCTTTATGAAATGTTATGGAGGTAGTAATGTTATTAGAGAAATGATTAAATTTTGGTTCAGATTGGTTGGTCCGTTTGTGTGTTTGACTTGTGTTTGTCATAATGTTTGTTAGCAGCATATGTCAAATGTTATGAACAGATCTTCAAGAAAATTATAGAAACTGTTAATACAGTGGCCGTAAAAACAAAGTTCACCCCTGTGCCGAAAAAAAAAACTTATCGCATAATTTACTGATAACTTTGTTTTCGTATTCCGTGCCATATGACAGGAGAGAGATGGCTGGTATGAAGTGTGTTGCTCCACCAAGCGCCAGGCATAAATCCCCGCTACACAGTCCGTCTGTGATCCATCGGAGCTCGAGCAGAGTACACGTACGCTGCGCTGGTCCAAGAGCCTCTACTCTCCTACCTTTTCACTTATTTTGGCACTATACCAAAAACCACCACGGCATGACAATGGGTCGAGTATACCATTAAAAAAAAACTAACAAGGTATTGGTAAAAGAGGTTAAGTTTGCTATTGTCTTTCTCTTGCGCCCAAATCCCACTGTGCGTGGTGGTATGGTCCCGGCAGGGAGTGCAGCAGTGGATTTTTTTTTAAGCTTGAAGAGGGACGTACAATCGGCTGATATTCAATTCGACACTTACACAGTTCACCGGCGCTCCCTTCTCGATTAGGGTGCGGAACCGAGTCTTTTCTTCTATGACAAGCTTCTTCCGACTTATTGTGATTCCGTGGTGGTTTTTGGTATAATGCCAAATAAGTGAAAAGCAGCGAAGTAGAGGCCCGTAGACCAGCGCAGCGTACGTGTACGCTGCGCGAGTTTCGATGGATCTCAGACGGACTGTGTAGTGGGATTTGTGAGTGGCGCAAAAGTGAATCATCACACCTCATGAAACACTCATCTCTCCTGTAACGCGGCGGGGACTGCAAAAATAAGTTATTGGCGAATTCTGCGATAACTCCGTTTTTGCGGTACAGGAGTAAACTTTGTTTTTTGCGGCCTCTGTGCTATGAAAAGGCTCAAATAACTAGAGAGCACTCTAAGAGGGCATGCCCCCGCTAAGCAATACAACAGTTACGAAAACCTCGAATTCGTTCTGAAATTATAATTTTCTTTGTGTCAGCAACAAAATCTAGTCATTTGTGCCTTTTGATTGTAGGTATTGCCGATTCCGTAATTTTCATGAAGATCCGTTCATATCTTTTTGAATTATGCTGCTAACAAACGTAATGACAAACATATGTCAAACACACAAACAGATCAACCAAGGATCACTAAATTTTAATCATTTATGTCCTTCGACAATACTAACAACTCCTGTAATTTTATAAAGATCCATCTATAACTTTTTGAGTTATTGTGCTTATTAACGAACCTAAAATCAAAGACATACACAAACACACGAACCAGCGAACTAACACATCATCATAAAAATTTGGTCAGTCTTCTTCGTAATATACCTAACAACTCATGTAAATTTCATGAAAATCCGTTCATAACTTTTTGAGTTATGACCCTAAGGAAAAATAGAAAAACTGACAAATAGACGCGAATTTTCACCAAAAGTTAATCATCTGTTGCTGTTAAAATGCCTAACAATCCCTTTAAATATCGTGGAGAACAATGCATTAGTATTTGAATAATCTTGGCGACAGAATGACAAACAAACCCGACAAAAACATTACTTCCTTGGCAGAGGTAGTTAGATCTCGGTGTTGATACAAAGCGAATAATGGTTTCAGAGTCAATTTGCATTTTTCGTAACCGTTGCCTTGCGTGGCGGAGGTTTGCGAACTCAAAGTGCCCTAGTTCAAATTTATTTGGTACGTAGGGTCGTGTTTTGGTAGCGCGTTTATTTAAAACATTAAGGGGGCTCAAATGAAAAAAAAAACATATCCCTAAGGAGGACGCGGGAGTAAAAGGTTAAGAACCACTGCTCTAGTGCCTCTCCACGCGATCGAGAGCAAGTAGGAGTCCTGTTGAATAGGTTGCTTACCACTACCGGCGGCTTGCCTCGCAGAGCAGAAGGGAAAATATTGAGGCTATATCCGACTTAACAAACTAATTTTTCGAAGAAACTGCGGCCGCAGATGCAACATCTTCCTCGAGCTGGCATTCACGCTGCCCTAATCATGCGTGAAATCATGGATATTATGACAGGGATGAAATCTGTCTGAATATCTCTCTGAGGAGAGGAGGTGCGGCTACCTTGTGGGTCTCCAGATGAAGTCCAGGGGACGTTTAGCACATCTCCTCACGTGTGTGGAGTCATGATGCTGGGTGTCTTCTGTGGGGTGGCAATTAGTGACCAAAGAGAGAACCAGCAGCGAATTATTTCTACACTGCGCGTAACCGCTGGTCTATTTGGTATTCTTCTGAATGAGAATCAAGCAAATTTTAAATTCTATGATTTACATATATAGCAGTGGCGTTCCGAAAACAATCTTGCTCCCCGTACAGTAAAGCTATATTATAATCACCATGGCTTTGCCACCATTTCGGCTTGGAATGCGTAAATCACACGTCCTTCTAGTTCTCTGAATGTCTAGCGACAATTCGCTCATTCACATCTGCTAGAAAAGTAACTAATCTAAGGAGTTTGTTTAGTTCAGGAGCTTTTCAGGGAAGAGTAGAAGGCCTGAGCGAGCTCTAGTAGAAACTTGAAAAACAGTGCGTGCTACGTCTTTAACATGTTGGAAGACTTTGCATGTAAATATAAACCACTTTCTTGCGGGTCAAAATTCTTTTGATTCCTCAAGTAATATTAATGCTTGAAATTGGATGCCATAAAATATTTCATAAGTTATGAGTTGTTCTGTATTTTTAACCACTGTTAACGGCCAATTGCTTTACTGAAGGTGGCTGGAAATGCACATTTCGGGTAACAAAACTGTGTCTTAGCATCATAATTGGATTTGACTATAACCCCTCAGCTACTAAGCAAATATAAAAGAAATGAATTTAACACTTAGGCGTTAGAGAAGGAGGTGCTGCGACGAACCAAATTCCTTTCTTTGTAATAACTTCCAAGTCTTTTGTACTCAGAGGAAGTCAGTCGGGGAACTTGAGATGATAATACGGTGCCAGTGCCACAAGTAACTTTAAGCCAGTGATTTATTTCGTTGTAAATTCAACTTTATCAAAACAACCCTTTCCAAAATTTGCCAGAAGCGTTACCTATGATTAAGGATAGGAAAGCATGCAAGGTGGCCAAAACATACGGTGCCCTCTTCTGAAGCCCAGAGATCTATTAGATGAAACGGTATCCTTCGCTGAATGAGATCGAGTATTGTCGTGCATGAATATCATCAGACCGCAACTTGACGGTGGTAGCTCATTAATTGAACGTTAGTGGCAAATGCTCATTACTAAACCTTATGTAAGCCTGACTCCTAAGTTTGACACCCTCACGTTAATGCTTGTCAGTACGTTTGACTAATATTTGTCTGATTGTTAGCAGTAAACTCAATAAGTTATAAATGGATATTTGAGAAAATTACAGAAGCTGGTATTACTGTCAAAAGGCACAAATGATTAGATTTTGCTGCTGATGCAAAAGAAATCATCGCTACAGAACTAATTTCATTAAATTTTTCGTTACTGTTGCGTTGCTTTGCGGAGGTATGCGCTCTCAGAGTGCTCTTGTTTTTGTATTGCCGTAAGTGGCATTCCTGTCCTGACCTTCCAATGCAGCAACTTCTTGAACAGATCTCTTCCATCTATTACGATTGCATCCCGTTACTAAAGATAAAATGTAAACCTAAATTCAAAAAGCATGAATGGTTGTCTCGTGATCTGAAATATGTTATTAGGAAAAAATTCAGATTGCTCAGGTTTAGAAACGTGGAATAATTACAAAGAAATGCTATACAGCTTACCGGAATGTATTAATAAACTAATACGAAAATACAAAGAATACTATTGTAAAAACAAAATAATTGAGTCCGGAAATTCATCTCGTAAATCATGGCAGGTATTGCATGATGTTCTTGATAGAAAAACCAAACGTAACTTTTTTCTCCCAGTGTTAATTGTACGGTTCTTCCTGACGCACAATCAGCTATCTTATTTAATACACACTTTACTTCAACAGCAAAGCCATTGGTGGAGGCCCTCCCTCCCAAAGAAGGAAATTTTACAATCAATACGAATTATATTGTTATAGATTGTATTATTAGGCCTACCCAGGAAGCAAAGAATGCAACGGGAGGAATCAATAGGACTGAAATAAAACATAGCTCTGACCGCACGTAGCAAATTTACATCACATCGACGAGTCGAAGTGTTTAGGTGTGTGACCTCAGGTCTTCGTATGTTGTTTTCTTGAACATATCACCGTATTTTTTCGATTTATTTCATTCAAACTTCCGTTCATGACTGGCCAGCTACTTGAGCTGCATAATACCGAAAAATGTTGTCACCAAGTGCAGAAAGTTCGAGCAACAGGCTAACTGTTACTGTGGTTTCTCTCGCACACAGAATTGGCTATAATGGTACTTATGTTTGTTGATAAGGAATATATATTCTCTGAAGAGCACTGTGAACTGAATATGAAGTGTAAATAAGGCTTCAATCAAGAAAAAGAACTTAAATCAGGACACCGAAAGGGAACAAATTCGGCGATAGTGCTTTGAAAGTTTCCACTAGCATGCACTGCAATTTCCTATAGATAACTGCTAAATTAGTATATATTATCTTCATTTATTTATACGCTACAGATGAATTTCGCAATTTAAGACGAATTTTCTAGTTAAATTAGTTAAAATTCTCCTAGGCTGCTCAGCCATAGATTCGTCGATGATGACGTCACTTTTTGGTGCTAATTTGTCGTAAGTCCTCCCGTTACGCTCTTTGCTTCCTGGGCCTACCTGTCCCAATGAAATCGTTAATACTCGTAAATCTTTCAGTAATAAGAGCTGTCATCGAGACGAGATTCAACCTTCATTACTGCTTAAAGGTATACATTGTATTGCTGATCCTCTCTGGCATATTTTCGATTTGTGCTTGGAGAACGGCATTTATCCCACTGTATTAATACATGCTCGTGTCGCTAATTATTGAGCCCATATCTACGTCATTTATCTTCAATATAGTTTTAAAGAAAGCCATTCATTCTAGGCTATAAAATTTCCTTGTATTACATAACGTAATTATTGGTCAGCAGTTTGGCTTTCGAACTAAATCTAACACTACACTAGCAATTTTTCATCTCGTAACAGATATTCTAAAATGCTTCCACGATTAAACATATGGTATATCTTTATTCTTTGATCTCAGAAAGGCGTTCGATGCCGTAGATAAATTATTTTTACTGAAAAAACACTTGATCATTGTGGCGTTCGGACTGCAGCAAATGCACTGATTAACAGTTATCTGTTTAACAGAGATAAATAGTACTCTGTAATGATGCCAAATCTCATATATTACCTATCAATTCGGGTGTTCCACAAGGAAGCAGTTTCAGCCCGTTATTATTTACTATTTTTTTAAAGATATTACTACATTCGGTATGAATTGTGTATTGTATGCGGATGACGCAAGTTTCTACACCAATAGTAGTAATTTTCAATCTGCTATAGCTGATATGCAAACTTTTTTAAATGTGTTATATTATGATGGTTTACTCAAAATCGATTAACTGCCCATGAGAATGAAACCAAATTAATGCTTTTCTTCCCCTGTACTCACCAACAGTTTAATTCCACTTATTTTATTTAACAAAAATCTACTAGAATGAGTGCCCCAAATAAGATATCTTGGACTGATCCTGGATGAAAAGCTGTGTTTTAAGTCCCATATTGAAGATGTGGGACGCAAGCTTAGCTGGGTTCTCGGCATAATCTATGCAATATCCAACTATGTTGATCGTGAACCATTAAAAATAGTTTACTACTCATTGGCTCATTCAGTGCTGGTCCAGAATATCATCGTTTGGGGCGGAGCCCCACGTTGTTACATTCGCAAACTGGAAGTAATATTGAATAATATACTTAGGCGAATACTACGTGTTGGACGTAACGAAAACAATGTGGCTGTAATGAGTTGCAGTGAAATGTACTCGTCGTTACAAATGTTGTAACTTCAGGATGTTTACAACTATTCCTTACTTAATTTATTTTTTCGATTTTGGGTTTTATAATCATCCTGAAGTATTTCTAACGTATTTCAGTCCCCTTATTCAACAACAAAATTACGAAAAGAGACATTCTGTTCTGAATCTCCCAACTGTGCGTGTTGACGTTGAGAAACGCGCTACAGTATTTCAAATTGCTATGCTTCTCAATAAACTTCCTGCGTATTTATTAGATCCCATTTCCGATTATGTTTTAAAAAACGTTTTAAAGGAAACGTCATAAAATTGTATTAGCCTTCGTTTAGTGTTGCCCAAAAAGTTTATTAAACTTTCCGTGGCTACGCAGATGCTTTATTCTACAGTGTATTACTACTTTACCAAATACTTGAAATGTATCAAATGTGTCTGTGTGTAATAAACCTATCAAACCTATCTGCAAGGCTTGGTGAATAAGTTTCCCTAAAGTAAATTCAGCAGATTGGGTCTTATACCGATCATGTTAGAGCTATGCAGAGCAGCCTACAGTCCAGTTCTGTCTGTTATCTATTCATTGCCTATGCTGCGATCTGTAACGCATGTGATTTTCTTACAACATTGCCTCTAGTGGTTGCGATTCCATTTGCAATGCACCATAGTTTTTATTGTACCAGCACTAAAATCTAATAATTTATGCCTTTTGACACTCTTCACAGTACTAATAGCTTCTATAGTTTTCTTGAAGAACCTTTTATAACATTTTAAATTATGTTGGTGACAAACATTTTGATAAGCTTTAGTGAAACACAAACGAACCAACCGATTACCATCACAATTTAATCATCAGTTTCTTTTAATATTAGTAACAGTTCCTGTAAATTTGATAAAAATCCGTTTTTAATTTTTGAGTTATTTTACTAATAAAAAGTAAAATCAAACACAGAGACAAATGAACGAAGAAAAAGATCATCACCAAATTTTTCTCAGTTGCTCTTCGTGGTGTACCAAACATATCATGTAAATTTCATAAACATCGGCCCATAACTATATGAGTTATAGTATTAAGCCAAATTAGGTAGATAATCAAACGGTTGAACGGATCATCACTAATAGTTAATCATCTGTTACTGGTAACGTACAAAACATTCCCTGTAAATTTCGTAAGGATCAGTCCCTAACTTTTTGAGTTACCTAGGCGACAGACAAACAGAGTAACAGACAAACACGACAATAATATAACCTGCTTGGTGGAGGTAATAATATGAAAGGAATTTGTACCTATAGGTTACACTGATGGTCGCTAGCAGAAATATATTTCTTTGCGTATCGTTTACAAACTTCAGGATTAGACGAAATACTCAGTCACTGAGTACTTTTTACACGGAATAAAAGCAGGCGGATAAACAATAATTAAGCAATAAAATTTGATATCTTAATGTTTTTCATATCTATTTATTGCAACTTGTAATAACATTATCCTGAGGTATTGCCACTGCCAGCACATTTCCTTTGCTACAAGTGGATTAACAAGATGAAGAAATTTCACCTGGAGGTTATCGTGCAGTTTCTCCTTTTTTATATGGCTGATAAGATTGATAAGACCTGACTTATGTTCTATTGCCTGATCTATGACCGTAACTTAGTTCAGCGCACAGGTGTGAGTGCGTAACATCAGCATTATGTAACGTAATATGTACGTCGTACGACGCATCACGGCTGTTCTTTGGTCATATGTTGATATGAGTATCTTTTTCTTTAAGTATTTGCAAGATAACATTTTTGTCCGTCATGTGTCCCAGTAATAATTATCTAAATTCTTGAATACTTAACTGTCAAAATGACGACACAAATTTTATTAATAATAATATTTTTAACACGTCACTCCCGGGCCGCACTATCGTCGTTCACGACGATTTTGCGTTCAAGTAAGCTTTCCTGCGCGCGCCACCACTAAAATAAACACTACCTAGGCTAACCTAACCAAGCCTAACCTAACCTACCCATACCTAACCTAATCTAACGTCCTTACCTAACCTTCTAACCTAACCCAACCTAACCTTGCCTAACCTAATCTAACCCAACCTAACCAAACTTAACCCAACCTAACCTTTCTAACCCTACCTAACCTTACCTAACGTTCCCTAACCTTACCTAACATAACCTAACTTAATCAGCGATACAACCTGTAGCGCGGCGCACCAAGTTGAACGCCGCTCAAACGCACACGATCTGCGTACACAAACACGCACACAATTCGTCGTGAACGACAACAGTGCGCCCGGGCCGCCACGGCCAGGTAGCACAACCCAAATGAAGCACATTGTAACACCGAAAAGCCCGAAACTCTGCGAAAGGAAATCCATCAAAAAGCCATTACCGGCTGACTTAAGCGCCTGCATACCAACACGACCGAAAATCGATCCCGGCAAAGAATTATACATAATCCCCAACAGACCAGGGTACGTAGCACCGACCGAACTGATTAATTCAGCATCTAACATTCTCCAACGTAAAAATGTGACAATGTAATGAAGCTTTTTTAATTGTTCTGGCTTGTGATACGGGTTTGCTGCAGAAATATATGCCTCATACCTGTGGGCTTGACCTTTCATGAAATCAGCGAGAGAGAGAAAGAAATATCCCTCCTGCAAGAAAAAGCGCGAATATCTGTTTTGAAATGCTTGAAAGCGAAGTCGAAGAAAATGTACGTTAATCAAAAGAAATCACCTGAACTATTCAGTAACATGCTGCATGCTCGATGCCAGTAGTTGAACCATTGGTAATAGGAATTGAAAACGTTTGGCGTCCGCTCAGCGTGAAATTGCTACTGCTAGCTTCTCGCTCAACTGCTTTTTTCTTGCGCCAGCGCCCTTACAGTTTCTATAGCGTTACCCGCGGCTGTTCTGTACAGCATCAAGTTACTGCTCTATTTTATGCAATTGCTTCACAACAATGTACGCCAGACTAAGCGTATTTTTTTTTTCAAAAATAGTTTCTTTTGGCCGAACCCCTCTTTCCGGTCAGGTTAATTGATTTCTTTAATTAAACATCGTACTTTCACATTAGAAAAATTGTTAGGACAGAAGCTGTTCAGGGCAGCTCGCTTAGCACCGTATCCATACTATGAATTTTCTCAAAAATGGATCATCATGGAACACCAGGAAAGTAAATATTCTATGAATTGGAAAAACGTATATGCTTCATGCGTGAAAAATCACCTTCATGTCTTTTCATCGAAAATGACTGAAAATTTTTTCAGCGAGCCGAAAAAATACAGCAATGATTGAACTTCCTTTCTGACCAGAACAGAGCTTCATATAAGTTGAAGTTTCCGCTTATAGTGAAAAGCGTAACGTGCAGACACGGGATGGGCGGAGGGAGCCTCAACCAGAATCCTAGTATAAGAAAACGCTTCGTGTATTTATTTATTTCGTGTCTGCTATAAAGGAAATAGATAATTGAAAAATAACCCAGGTTGCAGATTTTGTAATTATTTTCGTTTTCATAAATATCAATGACAAGGTTGCAGAAGATGGTGAAAGTGGGATCCTTTTCCCTCTATTTGAATGACCCGTAGACAGGAACAAAATGCCCCGCCCTAGGTTGGAGTTGATAGAACGTTTTACGTCTCTCAATGCTTCAGGTGTAATATCGCTAGACCTTATGCACTATTGAAAGCGATTGCAGACCGTATATTACAGTCTAGCGAAATACAAGGAGCAGGTATTAGAGGGGCGTCAGAGAAATTTAGGCTTCGATTGTAATGATACTGCCTGTGACGCTTTATCTTTTGCAAGCCTACTATACTGTCTTTAAGTTACTCCAGTTGTCATATATACATAGATAGCTATGGCAGTACAAAGTCTTCAGTCGATGATGCAACTATTGATATCCCTCCAAAGCTCATCTGAGCTTTAGCTTAGTGGGTTATCGTTCTAATGTTGGGGCAGCAATGGCTCTCAGTTACAGTATGTGTCAGATCTCCATTATGCAAGTCACAAATATGTGACTACCCATTCTTGAAGGATGGAAACGAAAACACGGGACAAATGTGAAGTTAGGAAAGGATATATGTTACGCTAGGTGCAACATATGTATGTAATATAGGTACTGCTTTTAGCATTACTCGTTTTATTCATGCACCGTTTTCTGATCGGAGTGTTTACTTACTGTAAATATTGCAATACTGTACAGTATTATAGTAGATTGTTGAAAAAAGTTTTTGCCGATTTAAAAGTATATATTGACGATGAAAAATTGTGTATTTTGAAAAAAATTAATTCATAACAGTAACAGCCTTTGCTCTCTATAACTTCATTCTATGTGTCAACGATCATGTAAAGCCTCGCTTATAAAATTCTAACTCATTTTCGATCTATACTCGAGATGTCAACCTAATGTTATCAAATGGTTTTGTAATCCTCAAAATGAGAGATTATCCTAGATAAAAAAAAGGTAATGTCAACTGGACCCTACCCCAACTGGGAAACCCACACGCACTGGTTTGTGCTGCAGATATAGGTCAATAGGCCCCAAAGGAGTTTACTACTGCAATTGACCGCAGACCGTATAGAGCTATGGCGCCAGTGGCGGAAGGCTCCACGCGACAATCAGCGCCCCCGACCCTCCCCATATTGCTGGCAAAGGTCAGTAAGCCCACAGCAGTACGCAGAGCGGATGCTGACAGATCACGTCAAGCGCCGCGAAAACTTGCCTCCTTGATAGAGTGGTTTGAACCTCCGGCCTTGACAATGACTCTTGAGGCCGCGAGTTCAAACCTCCCTAGGCCAGGAATATATGCTACACGAATGGGCATATCTTCCCAACCAAAGTCAATAAAGGCCCGTCTAGACTACTGCCAAAATCTGTCCAAACTATGGCGCTGTGAATTTTCGTCGTCAAATCGCAGCTTTGAGCGTTTTCGCGAGCGTCCATCTAGCTGTATATTTTCGCGCGATTTAGGCCGCGAACAGAACAGGTTCCTCCTGAAGCATTTTGTTTCTCTCACGCAAATCGAATAAATTAGGCATTGCATGAGGTTTAATTGCTTCTTTATATGCATTTTAGAATCCTTAAGCTTTTTCTGAGTTCTAATTTACTATAAAATTGACGAGAAGTATGAAAATTCACAGCAATAGTGGCACCTGTGTCGAAAACTGAGTAGACGGTAAACATTTTATCGATGTTTTGTGGTTACGCAGTCATGCTTAAGACAAATAACTAAACGTCCGAGCACTTCACACTACATATGGGGAACATAAATTGTCGAGGAACCCCACATGAAAATTTATTCACTTGACAACCTCAAAACAATACCGAGTGGTAAAGAAAAGTATTAAAATGTCAACCCAAACTCAGATGGCAGTATGCGTATTTCTGAAGAACGCTTAAAAGTAGTACTGAATTTAGGATCAGTGCCTAGTCACAGTTGTGTTGATATTAGAAGTAAAATAAGTTATTAATAGAGACAGAAATTGCAGTTTCTCTGGATCAAGGTGCGTGAGCAACCGAGTTCTACTGAACATCTGCGCTAAATAAATTGTCAAGCGTCGCTGACCGCTACAATGCGCCGCGTGACGCTGTGGACGCTGCAGCGAGATTTGCACTGCGTTTTGCGGAATCGCACAAGCGTTTGTCGCCCTTATGAGCGGTAGTTTGGACGAGGCTCAACAGGAGCTCTGGTCAGTAGCGCTGTGTGTGGGTGGGAGTTATCATGGTGGAAGATGAATCTCTTTCTGTTGACTAAAGAAAGTCGTTTTTGGATCAAAGGAGCTTTACAAGGACGAAGTTGATCACATGAAAGATCGGCAGTAATGATTTGAGTGCTATTCCAGTAACAGTTAGACAGTACAACTTCTATAAATAGGAAGACGTGTTTAATGTAATGTGTTCTTTAGCTGGAAAAAACATGAGTACGAATATTGCAGGAAAAAATGAATGATTTTTGAATAACCTGAAACAATGTTATTGATTGCCGTACTCAAGATATTAGGTTTAATTATTAAGACACGACATAATATCAATTTAAATTATTTAAAATTCCTCACTTATCAATCGGCAAAAATTTCTGCACCGACCTGATATCTGTATAGCTGTAAATACTATATGGTTACCATAATACCTTAAATACTGTTTTTACTTATGGTACATGCAGCGTACTGGACTACTTGAGAAGATTAAGGAAAAAAGAAAGAATATTAATGAAGAAGTTTCAATGTACATTTTATATCACTTGCATTGCCTACAAGTTTCATAGCAACAAGTACTGAGGTAACCGTGCTACACTAATGTGTCGTTGAAAGCTGGAACAAACAATACCTTAGCATTAGCTTTGTGATCCATGTTCATCTTCTTTTGCAGCTCCTGCGACACTAGCCACAACACGGCGAAAGCACTTGCGCTTGTGTAGCAAAATAATGTGAACACCACTAGAAATATTAACTGCACTGTGCTATGTTATCTGCTTGCGTCACGGCAACGCAACGCACAACACGATTGCAACGCGTTTGGTACAAAACATACAAACGAATGCACTCGTGCACTGATTGCACCATGTTTGCAGCCCACTCTGAATGCTCAAATTGTCCTGTGGCGGCCGAATGAAACTTTAATAAAATAGTGACAATTATTTAAGGTAACGAGCAGCGAATTCTTCAATGTACAAGTAATTCTAATGCTGCACCATGATTGACTTGCGAGCATTCTCATGTTTTGCCTGATGATTTTTGTAACCTTATCTCGATATACGCCCTTGCATGTTTGTGACTCAAACAAAAACTTGTTTTTGTTCCAGAATTCTACTAAATAAATTCATCGCTGCATATACTAAATTTAATTAAATAGAAAATGCTAAAAAGATTTGTCATCAAGCATTATTGGCTGTCTGGAATTACATTTTATTTCTATTACCAATTCTGATTTTTAGTGCCTAACATCAGCGAATCTTGAGAGCTATTGATAATGCAAGAACTGTGTTTACCACAAGCTCATAAAAAACAGGACAACAGTGGATGACAGTAACTGTTATTGGATTTCAGTTAGAAAATGATCTAACAATTTATGAAAATTACTTTTCCTATTAGGAATTATATACATCGCTGACTGTGTTTTGATAATAAAAAACTTTCCTTGAGTGACTTTGAACAGCTGTTTTTTTTTTTTTTTTTCTTTTGTTTGGGGTTTATTTTAGTTACAACATATTTTATTCAATTTTCATGAATCGACCGTCTAACCCAGTGGTTCCCAAACCTTTTTGGACTAGCACCCCCTTGGCGGCCAGGTGTTATCCTAACGCCCCCCGCTCAAGTTGCCAGTTGTAATAAACATTCCAACCCGTACTTTTTGGTATGGTTTGAATCAAAATAGAGGGTAAACAGAAGTTTGTATGTCATGAAGAATAAATCTACACCAGTAACAAATTTTATCATTGATTTTTCAGTAATATGGAAGAATATATGAAGATCTCACCCCCAATTTATGGTAACATATTTCACTGATTGGAGTTATCTGTCAATGAGATAGATGGGCTTGTTACAGCCCTTCTGGAGATATTGGCTTCTCAACACAACTGCCTTGCTTAGGAGGAGTTTCAGAACTGCTCTTTCATCAATTGTGAGTTTTTTTTTTCTTTATTGAAAAGAAGCAATTAAGCTGAATGCACTCATAACATTTCTACTAAACACGAATTTTACTTATTCCACAATACTGCATGGCATTCAGAGATTTTTTGTTCCAACCAAATTCCCTAATAGCTATTTTTGAATTTTAGTTTCAAACCAATAGCATTTTGTAATAGCATTTTGTACTACAGGGATTCTTTCTCAGCCACTTATGCCTGGAGGTCTTGGATCCCCAAGTTTAAATTTGAGTTATTTGTTCTCTCATATTCTATCACCGTTGAAGGATCTGTACCCCGTCCGTCTCCGTATGGCACCCAAAATTATTAATGGGGCTTGCAGCAGCATATTGGATAATAGTTTAAAAGCGCTGTGAGCAATGCTCTCGCCTAATTATCAGGATTTATGTCTGTTTTTCCGTCGGAATGTCCCAAGTTTAGGGCAAATTCAAGAAGGTTCAATTGGTCTCAAAGTGGCCAGTGCCAGTACGATACTACTGACAGGAAATAAGGCGCAAATCATCTCCAAACATATGCGGCACGGCTGTTCGCTCAGCCGCGCCACACTAGGTAAAGAGATAAATAAACGAGTAGACACGGAGACAGAAAGAGATCAACCCGTCCAGAGGGTCCCTTCCGTGGCCCCCAACACGGGGGCAGGTAGCAGTCGCATGGGATCGGTCAGTCACTACCATTCGGCGTTTGGCGGCCCACCTCACGGAACAGAAAGCCAAGAATTGAGGACCTGCCCACCTTTACCAACTAACTTCGTCACCAGGAGCTGTAGGCATTTGCAGCAACCCCTTCAGAAAGGGCACCGAGGACAGCTCTTAGGTTCGCGAGTCCATATTGCAGCAGTACAAAGTAGGCTAGGCCTAGTTTGTATTCGGCCACAATTTTGAGCAGCGTTAGGGGATGGTAACACTTTGTGATAGTGGAAATAGCGACATTGAACTTTTTTCAAAAATCAAGCAGGCAAGTGCAATTAATCTTCTACAGTACAGCAGCATCAGAGTCAATACCAAGACATGCGTAGATACACTTCTGGCCGTCATGCCATCAATATACACAGCGCGGGGAACGATAGGAAGTCTTACTCGTATAACCTAAAATGAGTGAGATATAATTCATATTTTAATTGTACTATATTATTTTCTGCTATATATACATAGTTTCTGCATGTGTAGAATGTCATGGTCTTTTGCATCACCCAGTATTTTGATGCGCCCCAAAAACTGATAAACTCCTGTAGTCACACATGGACGAGGGTCGTTCCAAAAAGAAATACCTCTCATTTTTTTAATTCACCCTAAGGTATCCCAGGGGATCTCAGATTGCATTATAATGATGACTGAACGTATGCACCTAGGTATGACCTAAAATTTTTTATCTCTCTGTGCAGACATTGAAGGTGTAACACTCTAAGAAAGCATTCTCTGTCATGAACGTGAGTTGGAAGCAAAAATATGACATTGAATTCCTTCATGCTGAAAAAATTTGAACCAATCGACCTTCACCAACGCCTTGTGAACGTTTACGAAGCTGATGCAGTTGATCTCCGCACAGTTAGGAGATGGGTTCCTCAATTTCAGAGTGGCGACAGTGATGAAAGTTAGAAAGTGCGCTTCGGACGATCATGCACAGCCACCACCCCGGTAATGTGCACCTCGATGTAGGAACCATAGGCGACAGTCAACTCAAACCGCCACGTTGACCAAAGCGCAAAAAAAGGGAAACCTTTAGTCGCCCACACCATAACGCAAATTTGAAGACCATAGAATGTGTGACAAAGTTCGGCTGGACGGGGCTGTCTCACCCACTGTGTAGTCCCAATCTGGCACCGTCAGACTTCTACTTGTTCGGATCTAGGAAGGACGCATTACGTGGGGAGCATTTTCCCAACAACGCCGTAACTGCAGCGGGAAAAAAATTGACCTCAGCAGGCGCTGACTTTTACGACAGAAGCATCAAGACTTTCTTTCATCACTGGCAAAAATGCATTGACAATGGTGCTGACTAGATCGAAATATATATTCTGGACCAGGAAAGTTCCCTCGCTTTAATGGTACTACTTTCAACTTTGTACCTCTTTAGCTTTTTGAATTAAAAATATGACCCATTGCTATTGGAACGATCCTTGTAATACACACGCTATTTTTCATGGTAACTGCTGGGTTTACTCTTTCGTAATGAAGAAGTTACTATAAGTTGTAAGTTTTAAATCTGCTCTCTGTTACACATTACCTCATCTTTCGTGAGCTTGTAAACGTAGGGTATCTGCTGAGCACTACAGACATCGAATACTGTCACGAAAGCCAGGAGTTTTGAAACTGTTCGAAACTTCGATCCAACTAGCACTCTGCATCCCTGGGCGAGTTCAATGTAATGTTTTGCTCGCCGCACAGCTTACATAATTGTTAAGCACGCGCGGTTATTTTTTTTAATTGTGGATTAAAACATTACACAAACTGAAGGGTTAACAAGCGGCTTTCATAAACCTGAACAAAGCTGATACCAATGCAAATTAGTTGTCTGTAGACAGCTGTACTATCAGCTAACATTCATTTAAACTTGGCAAATCATTTCATGTGTTGTGTAAAAGCAGCAAGTTAACGTGTCTTTTACAATATTAACAACTCAGCTAAATAGCAGTGCCACGCGTTTATTCAATATCAGGGTGACCCCGCTGTCAATAATGACAGCAAAGTATTTGTGAAGAACAGTATTGTGTTGCTCGTAACATCATCGCAAAGATATTAAGGCGAAGCCTCACATGTATAGAAGGGAGCTCTCTGTTTGGGTAGTGCCGCGTGTTGATGGGACATGCACTTTTAAGATTCCTCAGGTTATCAACTATTTAGGGTAGACAGATGACCTCCCATCTATACATGTAAGGCTCTAAATAACTTCCTGGTGTAGGACGCTGCGCAACTGCCAACTAGAATCAAGGAATCACACTGACTAGCTGTACTCGTGAACTTTTTCACGATCTACCGGGCTTTTCATTATATATACAAACATATATTAATCCTTCTGACCTAGCAGTCCCTGCATGTATATCCTCCAGAAAGCTTCCTGACCTAGCAGTCCCTGTTTCGGATAGACAGCTCTCTCTCTCTCATCCTGAGCCCGGAAAATCCCGAGGTCAGAAAATCCCGAGCCCAGAGAATCCCGAGGCCGCTGTTATGCTATATATGTTTTTTCAGCCATCAGTCTATGAAAATTGAGAAAAAATATCTTCAACACAATTATAAAAAATCCTTGCCCAGTGGCCGAGAGATTACTTGCCCCCCCCCCCCCCCCCCCNTATAAAAAATCCTTGCCCAGTGGCCGAGAGATTACTTGCCCCCCCCCCCCCGCCGTAGCATAGATACACAGCTTCCCGAGTCAACGAATCTATAATTTTCTTCCGTCTATTAGTGCTAAAAAGCGTGACACACACACTGACGGAGATATAAGTGTAGTTAAAATATGATTAGTGTGCCCGTGCTGTCATCAAATGAGAGCGAATAATTTGTGTTGATCCTCCTTCATTAACCATGCTTTCCTTCATACAATTGCCAACATTAAAGATCATCCAGGTTGACGGCGTCTTAATTACCCTAAATACTGAGCATCAGCACTCTTATTTACTGACATGAAAATAATTCATTACTTCTGCAGTCAGTTCAAAAACACTGAAAAGTAATGATTCGATTTGGTATCATACATACCCTAGTGTGTCATATTTGTCCGATAGTCTTTGGGTTATTGAAAGATGTTTCGTCAACAATTGCATCAAAGTTGGAAGAACAGCTCATGCAACGAAATCATCTGTGGGAAGAAACTACGAATCAAGATGCATGAGAGTGCCAATGGAATCTTCAGATACCATCAGTGCTGAGATTTCAACTTCGGCAATGCAAGAAGTGCATTTAGACTTGAGGCCGCCCGATATTTTGCCATAGATTCGACGTATGGAGAAGGTAATACTCGCACAAATCATATTAAGGCTGTGATATCTCAACTGTCCCTAATTAAGATATGTTCGTCATCTTCTGCAACCCGGCCTATTTTCTACCTATTAGTTTTCAATGGTGTTTGAGAGGACGATCAGAGCCTCCAACCTGGGCTAATTTCCGCCAATCTGTTTTGTTTAAGCGTGACAGAAAATGGATAAACAAACAGATAAATACACATCAGTCTTCATTATATTATAGATTAGCTGTACCCGTGAAACATTCACGGCTTTGTAAGGCCTTTCAGACGGACCCATGAAACGTTCATATTTTAGCATGGTAATACCGCACTTACTCTACAACCCCGGAACTCAATATATTAAGACCAACCTGTTATTTTGGCTGATGATAATTCCCAGCAGTGGCGTATAGCCATGGAGCCGGGAGCTTGGGAGGACGCACTCCCTCCCTAAACAGTTTCAACCCACCCCCCGCCACCTCCTGGACTTGAAGCCTTAAAAAAGTTGCATTGCTTAGGGCCTAGCTTGTTTTGTCAAGCAATTACTCAATCTTCCCCCTCACGGAAATTTCTCTGGGTACGTTACTGATTCCCAGTGCAGCTCTCCCGTCTAACCAAAAACTGCGGAATTCCCACGCTATAGCAGTAAACAACGATACACGTTTACACAGGGGAGCTCAGCCGAAGAAGACATAATTATCGTTAAAAAGACCTTGCCCAGCTGCGCCGTACTGCTGACCCCGCCGTAACATATGTAGATACCAGCTTCCCGAAGTTCACGAATCTCTAATTTCCTTCCGTCTATTTATGATGGAAGAGCGCGACACACACCGCAGGTACATAGGTAGAACCACTGGCGGATCCAGGGGGGGGGGGGCATTCATGGCATTTGCCCCCTCCCCACGGGAAATGATACTGAACTTACTTTAACAATTTGTATATGAAATAAAGCGTTCTGAAACTGAAATAAAATATTTTCTCAAGATTATTTGTTCTGCGCCCATTTCTCTTCTTTGCTCTACATTAGTTTTGTTCGTATAAAAAGTAAAACCAACGTCGTAACTAAAAATGTAACGTTTACAAAATGTTTTTAATTACGATATTGGTTTTACTTTTCATTCTTCGAGTGAGATTCCATAGTAATCAACCTATATCAATTAAAAACATGTTTTGCATGTTTTTATGAAAAGTCATTCACATACTGAGAGTCACCAGCTGATATAATGTTGGTTGCTGCCACTTCGACAGGAGGGACTTGAAGATAATTCGTTCTGCGTGATCATCAGCACGAAATTGAACTCGCCTACTGCTACACGCGTTACTAACAATAACAATGGCTGCAAA
>LQNS02000231.1:4836569-4850316 GCA_001587735.2 Parhyale hawaiensis
TCACCAAAACCCGATCATAACTTTTTGAGTTACGTTTTGTCAAATAATGGGAAGACAATCATACAAATGGTTGAATAAATCATCTCGAAAATTTGTTGATTTTTACCCCTAATATAACCACCCTGAAGTTCCAACAAATTTCATGAAGTTCAATTATAACGTTTTGGGGTTGTTGTTGACAGGCAGTACACAAGATACACAGCGAAGAAAACTAATGGAGTAACAAATCATCACAAGAATTTGCTTCTTGTATCATTCCTAACAATTTTTAAACTTTTAGGGAAATCTATAGACAATTTATCAGTAACTAGCGGGACCCGTGGAAATTCTCCGGTCGGTTAGTTAATTCTCTCACTTTTTATAATAAACGTATCTTATCCTACGCTATTCTATCTCACTTTAGTTCACCTAATGCAGCTTCTCAACCTAACCTAGCGATAATTAGCGCCTGTTCCTTAATCCTGACGAAATGCGTCTAACCTCATGTGCGCAGCGCTCGAGAGTTGAAACAAGACTACGTTGCTCCCTGTCCTTCCCCTTCCTCTGCTGTGTATGCAGCTTCGACTTATCTAATGCTATTATCTTAAAAAAAACTGCTTAAACACCGAGCCGCGCCAGCTTTTCGCCCCAGCGAGGGCCACATGCTCACTTTAGACTCTGTCTTTGAATTACTGATGTGTCTTAATGGATTCAACCGTTAAGTGCTCCCGTGTTCCAGCTCGTATATAGCAAGTCCATCCTTCACAGTGTGGGCCCACTATCGCTATAATTGCTCAGCCACTTAAATAATCGCTTTGGCCGTCACGCTACCGTGACTACAACAGTTACTGATAGCGCTTGAAAGTCACGCTAAAACCAGGCGTCATTCTAACTATAAACTAACTTTAAAAGTAAGAGGTACATTTGCCCAAAGCTTGACCATTGCTGCTTGTTATAACGTACAAACTGTCAGAAACGACTCGATATATTTGTAGTGGCATAGCAATGTCCAAAGAATCAGATACAGAATTGCGTGGCAATGCAAATTTTTACATAGGCATGCGCTCCCTAAGTCACCTTGTACATGTACAACATATCTAGACAGCAAAGTTTTCGCCCCTAGTTATCATGATAGAAATATATAGAAAGCGTAAGCAAACATAGCAATCTCGTTTTTAGTAGGTACTTTTCTCATTGAATTTCTTCTATATTTACACGCCCTCGCTATCCTTTGTTTCTCATCGTCTGAAAATAACATTAATTAAACTCTCATATATTTAACGTTTCCATTCAACGGTACATTTGATGGTTTCAATTCTACTATGGGACCCGTCGCTGCTTTACGCTTGATGTGCGATAGCCTGCAACATAATACAACACTCAGTCCAATTTTTTCAATTGATTCATGTCGCCGAAAGTTCACGTCATTTCTCGAAACATGCCTCTTCATTCGAAAAATGCAGTTTGGAATGAAGCTGTTGAGAATAGCTTCGTTTGAACCACATTAGGACTACTGACTGCAATATGGGTCGGGATGCAACTCCAGTAATGAGAATATTACAAGAAATTAAATTTGGCATCATGGTAGGTATGATACTTGCAAAATGAACTTCATGGCTACGATACTGTTTGAATTTTTTTCAAGTGCGAGCTGAAAGAAAACATCTGTGGTTCAACTTCCTTCCAGCGAAAACCAGAGCTTTTTTCATGTTGAATTTCTTCTATTAG
Source organism: Parhyale hawaiensis (assembly GCA_001587735.2). Classification (NCBI taxonomy): domain Eukaryota; kingdom Metazoa; phylum Arthropoda; class Malacostraca; order Amphipoda; family Hyalidae; genus Parhyale; species Parhyale hawaiensis. The sequence goes on from LQNS02000231.1 coordinate 4,838,277, forward strand.
TAGAGGGCCCGCGCTGTCAAAATATGATAGCGAAAAATTTATGATGAGCCGTTTTTACTGATCATACTCATCTTTCGTTATTAGAATCGCTAATCTAAAAGCACCTGGAGATGAGCGTTTACGGCTTCACAACTTGTGAACATCGAAACTTTTCCTCTCTCTAACATGGAGAATATTTATTACAATCGACCACGTTAAAAGTTCTCAGTATCGATTTGGTGCCAAGGATACGGTAGGAATTCCCATAGGTCCAATGGTTTTGTTGCTTCGCGAAATCTGTTTCATCGACCACTGAATAAAGGTTAGAAGAATACTAGTGCAACGAAATAATCTGAAGGAAGAAATTAAGAATTATGATGCATGAGAAAGCTAATGGAAGCTTCAGATACAGGATCTTCAGTGCTGATTATCAAGTTTTGCAATGCCAGAAGGGCATTAAGACATAAGGTCACCCTACACTTTGCCATAGATTCGATGTACGGAGAACATAATACTCGTTCAAATCAGACTAACCTTCGATATCTTAAGTATTGGAGATTCAACTGTCGCTGATTACGACTGGTTTGCTGTCAACTGAAACTTCTTCAAAGTTCTGCCAATTCGTTTTCAGCTTGGCCCGTAAAATTTTCACTGTCGCACAGGCAGCACTACCGTCGTTCACGACACCTTTACGTTCACGTAAGCTTTCTTGCGCGCGCCACCACTAAAATAAACACTACCTAAGCTAACCTAACCTAGCCTAACCTAATTTACCCCTACTTAACCTAACCTCCTTACCTAACTTTCTAACCTAACCTTACCTAATCTAACCCAACTTAACCCAACCTAACCTTTCTAACCTTGCCTAACCTTACCTAACGTTACCTAACCTTACCTAACGTAACCTAACGTAACCTCACTTAATCAGCGATACAGCGAGCAGCGCGGCGCTCCAACTTGAACGCCGCTCACACGCTCACGATCTGCGTACACAAACACGCACACAAGGTGTCGATTGCGCGTTCAAGTAAGCTTTCCTGCTCGCGCCACCACTAAAATAAACGCTACTAAGCTGATTTCACCCCTTACTAAAATTGACAGTACCCGAAATCTTAAAATGAAAAAAAAACAGACCTACCCTCTCCTAACCTATCCGATATTAACCCCGAATATTTGCCAACTTACCCGGAATTAGTTCGGGTTTTCCGACAGTACGGCCTAAAGTGACCAAAAACAGACCAAATTGTCCGCACCGTCAAATTTAGGCGAGGGTGATGTTACCTAGCTTAACCTAACCTACCCTAACCTAACCTCCTTACCTAACCTTCTAACGTAACCTAACCTAATTTAATCAGCGATATAGAGAGCAGAGCGGCGCACCAACTTGAATGCCGCTCACACGCACCCGATCTGCTCACAGAAACACGCCCACAAATAATCGCGAACGACGATAGCGCTACTGGGCACCAGGGAACGCAAGTAAAGTGTGAGCTTGCCATAATCTGCAACGCGGCGTATTTTCTACTTATCAGTTTTCAATGGAATTTAAGAGGACGACCACAGCCTCCAATGTAGGCTAATTTCCGCCTATCTGTTTTGTTAAAGCGTGGCAGAATATGGACAAACAGATAAATAGACATTGGCCTTTATTATATTTAGATTGAAGTGCGTAACACACGAAGAAACGAACGAACGAATGAACGACGGAACTACGCTTTTAATATTATGGATGTTGTTAAGAAAAACGCGATAAACAAACCAGTGGTTGAACAGATCTTCACCAACAGGTAATCATCTATTTTCACTAAGCATGCCAAACAATTCCTGGAAATTTTTAGAAAGATCAGTCTATAACTTTTTAAGTTAGTGTTGTGATAAATAAATAACTGACAGACAGTGAGACAGACAAACTCCGCCAAAGACATTACCTCCTTGCCAGTGGTAATAAGAGTTCTACAGTTTGATACGGTGTGTTAGACTAGGTGTCCTAAAGTAGAGGGTCTGAGTTGGGTTAGTTGGAGTTCTCCAGGATTAACTGATGGGTATTAGTTTAGAATGGGTGCACTAGGCTAGGAAAAATGCTTTAGGTTAAACGTAAATTATTACTGCGCAGCTCATCATAGAAAGCATCTATATATTAATACGCTTGTTCCTACCTACCTACCTACCTACCTACCTACCTACCTACCTACCTACCTGCGGTGTGTGTCACGCTTTTCATCACTAATAGACGGAAGGAAATTAGAGATTCGNAATGGGCATTGAAAATGGATATTGCACCATGTCATGCAATTCGTGACGCAAAAGTTTGCCGATTGCATCATGTTTCGGTAGGAAGGAGGTGGGGGTAAGGCAAAGGAGGGGATGGGGGTTTGTTCACTTAAAGTAAGGTAAATGGAAAATGCAGTAATTGCTTCCCAAGGAAAGATCTACATGGCTTAATACTATTTCACCTAATTACATCCAATAGGTATGGCGGTACATACAGCATGACCTTCAGTAAAAACATGTAAATTTGAAGTTATGTATTTATATCTCATAATATGACGGCTTTCAAGTGGATTATTATTTCCGTCAAAGGGCGATCCGCACAGTGATACTAATCGGCCAGGAGGTGCAATTAGGAATATCCTATCTCCGCCATCGACATGTAGTAGAAGTTGGCACAGTGCAGCACCACTGGCAGGAGAAGGGTGCAAAGAATAGAGATAGACACTCGAGTGGACGGCCACGGAAGTTGAAGCGGCAGTGGCATTCTTTCCTTGGATTTGCTCTTCAATTCGATTGTATCTGAGCTGGGCCTCAGGAACGGCCTCAGGAACAGTCTAGGATTGTGAAGTCTTTCGTGTTGATAGGATGATTATTTTGTTCAGCATTGAGACGGGGAGCAGAATGAGCAGATTTTCCGAGGGGTCGACAGGTTCTACTGAATATGCCAAAATGTTGATCGATTCGAGCTATGAAATGTTGTCCAGTGCTTCTTATATACGAAGCATTGTAGCTTCTGCATTGATAGTTGTAGATAACACGAGACAGGAGAGGTGTAGGAGGCTTGTCTTTGAATTTAAAATAGGATCCAATGGTGAAGGAATTTTTGCATGGAAATTTGAAGTTAATATGAGGGTAAGCTTTGGAGAGCAATGTTTTCAGTGTGTTAACCGTGTTGACACAGTCCTTGTTGTAATACGGAATCGGAAGAAAAAAGTTTAATTTACGGACAGAAGGTTTAGTTATACTTGGATCGAATAGTTTTTCAAGGAACAGTTTGAAGTAGTGGTCCAGAAAATGGTGTGGATAACCGTTTGTTTTTAAATGTTTTAAGAAAGTCTACTTCATTTGAAAAGGCTAGGTAGGAAGAAGATAAATGGTATGCCCGAAAAAGTAAAGTTTTTATTGCAGTGATTTTAAATTGATCGTAGCAGTGACTAAAGAAACTTGTCCCGAGACGTGAGAATGTAGGTTTTATATAAATTCTAGATGTCAGTGTTGAATTTTGATTGGTTATTAAAATTTTCAGAAATGCTAATGAATTTTTTGACTGGTTTCCAGCGGTGAATTTATTATTTGGATGTTTAGTATTCAAGTACTGCAGGAAAGAGTCCGAATCGGTTTGGTTTTTGAATATGAGGAAGGTGTCATCTACGAAACATTAATAATGGATAAGTTTGAAATTGTTTGGGCAATCGTTTAGTCAAAGAGCTTCATGATGGCCTAAAAAGATATTTGCCATTCTAGGCCCTAGTGGGCTGCCCATGGAAACTCCTTCTATTTGCTTGTTCATACAGTCTATTGTTAAAAATGAAAAAAAAAATCTTTAATGGTAAGACTAAGAAAATTTCTAAAGGCAGGTTGATCCATGTTGTGGAATAAGACTGTGTTATCAAAAATTTGTTACAAATGATATCTATTGTTTCGTCTACGGAGATGTTGGTGAAGAGAGAGGCGAATCGAAGCTGGATAGGTAGACATTAGGCGGAAATAGAATGTTTTTGATACTGTATCTAAATTCATAAGAATTATGTAATGTATACTGGTTAGTTGTTTAGTGTTCAAGTAATGGCACCAGAAACTTTGCAATGGGTTAGGATGGAGTATTAAAGGCTGCTAGGATTGGTCGTAAGAGGGTGCCGGTTTTGTGTACTCTCGGAAGCCCATATATAACTCCAAGGGAAAGCACCTGAAATGCATAGTGAACAGTAATTCGAATTGGAAATAATGGCCCTATCTAAAAGATTTTTTAAAAATCTATGAATTTTATTGGTGAATTTAAGTGTAAGCTTAAAGGAATCGGTATATGGATCGCAAAGAGTGAACCTGGTAGTATCTGTTAAAATGGCTTTTATTTTTTGATTGTACCGATCCTTATCTAGAATGATCACACCTTTTCCTTTATCGAGTCTACATACTACAACTGAATTTTCTTGGCTGAAATTCGATAACAGAGATAAATCAGATGTAGAGAAAATTAGAGAAAACACTTAATGTTGGTTGTACAAGGTGAATATGCTAATTCAAGTTTCTTTGATTTTCTTCCTTACCTCTGCAAATGAAAACTTAGGGCATAGTGTTTGAGATTTCAGTCTGTTGGCCAAGTTATCAAAACCAATGAAATGTTTATAGTAATTCGGATTGCATACGGGCAGATAGAATTTCGGACCAAGGGACAATAGAAATTTGAGGCGTAGCTGAAGGGCTACACTTTAGTAGTTGAAATTACATTGTGTGGATTACCGGAGGATAGGTCCGGAGATGCTCCTAATGCATTTTACTTTCTTCTGTGATCGACTTTTCGTCTATCTATAAATTTCTTATTGTTGCACTGCACGAAATGAACTAGACTGAGATAATCGAAAAACGAAAATGAATTTTTAATCAGAGGTAGAAAGTGTTTAACGGAATTTGTATGGTTCATAATGTTACTATGTTGGGTTTGAATTTTAAATCTAAAAGTTTTGCATTCCATGACACGTACGTACAGTTGGCTGTTCTGGACTGATTGCCGGTATAGACGGAAAGGAAGGAATTTCGGGGTCACTTGATAAGCTTTGCAGCATATTAAGAAGTTAACATCTAATTTGATTTTTCAAGTTTCCAGGAAAATTTTTCATACTTTCTGAAAACTGAAACGCCAAACTGTCCATACATGTTTAATGTTGTGTGGGCTATTGAATCATTAACCGGGAATCTTATTTTCAGGAGGAAGATGTACGTATATTAGGCCAATAAAGAACATTTTGCAATAATCGGAAGCTAAATGGTTCTACAAGTAATGGTGGAAATGGTTTCTAGCAATGGGGCAATTTTCAAAGAAGTTTCGAAGAAATAAGTGAAATTTAAACTTTAAAACTTGTACATCTCCCGTAGCCAGTCGCGTAAGAGAACGCACATTGCACAATTTGGTTTATTCTGGAGCACGGTCAACAAGCTGTAATATTATTCAACGACCATGCTTCAGAAAAAGATGGTCTAAGGCCTATGAGTCAACAAAGGATAACAAAAAACAGACCAAGCTCAGAAAATATTCTATTTCTAAATATTAAGTAGACTAATCATATAAAACTTGACGTTTCGGGAATGCTTCCCATCTTCAGAAGTATAACATATCTATGGTAACCTATCAAATTAAAACAGGATTCTTTTTGTTTTCAATATTGTGCAGAGCTGAGATGTTGTTCGGAGGAGGTTTGAAATGTAACTGAATGGAGCGAGCATGGAGGGTCCAGATGTCAACGTCTGTACAGTCAGAGGACAGTGGGTCAGGCATGAACCGTGGGTAGAGAAACAGCTGTGGCCATAGTGTTGGAGCTAGGTTTTGCTCTATGGATGTGGAGAGATTCTAGTGTTGTGAGTACGAGTGATGTAGAAAAGTCTATGATTGAGAAATCTTTCATGGTAATAGGATAATCATTTTATTCAGCATGGAGACGGGGAGCAGAATGAATAGGTTTTGTTTCGGTTAGCCAGGTTCTACTGGATACGCCTAAATGTTGATCGACTCTAGTTTTGAAATGTTGTCTAGTGCTATCTATATACGAAGCATTGCACCTTCTGCATTGATATATGTAGATAACACGAGAGAGGATAATACGGAAGTGAATGAAACAAGTCTAATTTGCGGACAGAAGGTTTAGTTATGCCTGGATCGAATAGTTAGTCAAGGAACAGCTTGCAGTAGTGGTCCAGAAAAATGGTGTGGATAGTCGTTATTTGTGAAAAATGTTCTAAGAAAGTCTACTGCATTTGAAAATGCAAGGTAGGATGAAGATAAATGGTATGCCCGAAGTAATAAAGTTTTTATTGCATTGATTTTAAATTGATCATAGCAGTGCCTAAAGAAACTTGTTGCGAGACCTAAGAAGTGGGTTTTCTGTAAATTCTAGGCGTCAGTGTTGAGTTTTGATTAATTAATAAAATTTGCAGAGAAGCTAAAAATTGTTTGATTGATTTTCAGCGGTGAATTTAATAGTTGAATGTTTACTATACAAGTACTGCAGGAAAGAGTCCGAATCGGTTTGTTTTTTGAATATGAGGAAGGCGTTATCCAAGAAACGTTTATAATGGATAGGTTTGAAGTTGTTTGGGCAATCTTTTAGCCTAAGAGCTTAATAATCTTATTCGTTTCAATTTTTTTCAGCAAATCCAATTTTTTTTCTTGCACTGTTACGTGATCCATGGATAGTGCTTTGTAGCCTTTAATTTTTCTGCATTGTTTGATCGATTGTATGTCCTTAGGCGACGCACATTCGCTTAAAAAAATACTTTCGAGTCGATAAAGGCTTTAGAGTTGAGAGGGGAGCCCAGAACCTGCGCTACAAAAGCGTATCCCAGCAGCGCATCTGACCCTATTAAGAATGTCATCCACCACCATCTAAGCGAACACAAGTTGTCGTGAAAAAAAAAAAAAAAATGAAAAGCGGTAGATTATGAGTGAGATGATCTTCATAACCTTGCTTCGTAACTGACAGATATATATTTTTCAGGAAAGCAGAAAAAAACAGCTATGATTGACCTCCCTTCAAATGAAAATCAGATCTTCTTGCTAGTTAAATTTTCCTCTATCTAATACTGAAAAGCGTAACGTGCAGACGTACAAACGGAGCCTCAAGCATAATTATATATAGAGAGGTTAATTATAAGAGAAGTAGCAGCTTTTGCATTTCTGTTGCGTTTTCTTGGAGATCGTTGGCCAGATTGCGCGTATAAATTCAGTGTATGATCAACGAAGAACAAAAATTGCGAAGTTTTTTCACTGGGTAGTACACGTTTACTTTTTGAGCTTGGTGTCTTCCTTCGACGGAGCAGTTTCCGTGTCTACAGAAAAAAAACTTAGATGGGCTGAAAGCTGTTTCTTCAGCCGGCAGGATTCGCGAAGGGAAATTTATTTCATTTCAGCAATGCCTTGCTACTTGCTAATGTTAGCTTTATTTGGTTTGTTATCTAAGGTGGAGGGTGCCTGTGCTGCTTAGATGAATGGACAGAGACAGTCTTCATGGCCTATGATGATTTGAGTTAGCCGTTGCAGCGTATCCTCAAGAAGCATACTGTATTAGTAACGAACGTATATTAAATCAAGGCGGAACTTCACAAATTCCTCGTTGTCACTTTTTACAGCGCAGGTGCTCTAGTATTCTATATATATATGTTTAACCTTGCTTACGGTCACAGCATTAAATTTTCCTTTAAAAAGCACAGCACATGGTGATGGTGACCCAGCGCGTCAAGGCGGTCTAGCATATTTATATATTAGCGTGCCCACGCTGTCAATAATGACAATTTGTGATGACCCGTCTTGTGTTGCCCGTAACATCATCACGTAGATATTAAGGCAGAGACTTAATGCATGTATAGAAGGGAGCTCCCATGCTGGGTAGCACCGCGTGTTGACGGGACATGCACTATATGATTTCTCAGGTTATTAGCTATTTAGGGTATACGGATGAGCTCCCTTCTATACAGCTAAGGCTTTTATTAACTTCCTTGTGTAGGATGCAGTGCTATTGCAAACGTGAATAAGGGAACCGTACAAATAAGCATGGAAGGCTGAAGAACTCCAAGCTTTCTTTCGGTCATACGCTGAAAACAATGTTTTTCTGCCCGCAGTCGATATCGCTTATAATAAATGCGGAGCTCTGTATCAAAGATACTCGAGGGTGTCTTATAACTCAGACTCAGAATTTTTTTTCTCAGTATAAAACTTGTTCTGTTGAAAGAAGAACCCAAAATGGAGAAAACAATTTACTGTCAAGAAATCATCGTGGTCCTTGCGCGCCTGCTGACCGCTGAAGAATATCTTACCAACTGCCTCTATAATTATAAAAATAAGAGTATCAGTGTAAACTAAGGGTAGCTGAAGTTTAGGTGAATGAAACCTCAGAAGAGAGTACCCATCACGATGGAAGAGATTCTTTGGAGAAACTACATGCATCTGCTCCTAGTGGACTTCAACGTTGTGTCAAAGAAAGATCGAAATAAGATATACTGCTCGAGTGCCATCATCTGAAACCTGGAACATTTTCTACCTATCAGTTTTTTATGATGCTTGGCAAGATGACCACAGTCTTCAAGCAGATGAATACACTGATGAATCCAGGAATGCTAGAGCTAACTTCTGCCAATCTATTTCGTTAAGAGCGTGTCACGAAACGTACAAATAAATAAATTTATATACATATAAATTTGTAAAGATATATGTATATAAACACGACAGTCATTCTTAGCATTAGATTAGATGGTATGTACTAGACGGCTTGTTACTCATTAAACCACTAAAAACCTGTCCTAACATTATTAACTTATTTTTTTGTTACTCCAAAAACACCGAGAAAGACAAATATTTTAAGAAATAAAAATACAGCCCAGCCGTATGCAGGGTACAGTGGTCGCAAAGCTACCTACATAAATGAACTGACGTAAACATCTCATAGCTCCTTTTACATTATTTCCTCTGCCAATGAGGCTATGTTATCGTCGAGTTTGTCTGTTTATCACCTTTATAGGAAGTTTGGTGGGACCCATGCCAAAAAACTGGACCTAGTTGGCCATGAAAAATGTCGGCGTTGAATTTTCACCACCGCGGCGAAGTTGCTTCTACCACAGCAAATTACCTTACGCAACGAAGCGCTCTATTTCTTTCTTATGTAATCATTAAGACAGCTAATATCATGGGCGAAGCGTGGTAACATTGCTGGACACAGCATCCATATGAGAAACTAGGATTAGCTGACTATCAAAAAGATTTCGTGGAACTTGCCAAAATCTCGGGTGATGGTTTTGCATCACGAGGCGTTCTAGTTGTCTTTCTATTTGTTTGGCAGTGTGTCTCTTTGCCTGTCTGTCATCAATGTATCTCAAAAAGTTAGGGAGGTATCCATACGAAATTTGCAGGGATTATTAGGTATTTTAAGAGAAAAAGATGGTTTTTCAGTTTGTTTTTATTTTATTAGGTTTTTTTTGCAGATCCGTTCATATGATTGGCTGTTCGTCTGCCTCTTTTTTCTCAATATCGAGACTAAAAAAACTATCAGCGGATTTCTTAGGAAATTTGCATGAGTTGTTAGGCATATCATGAAAAGTAAATGACAAAGCTTTATGACGATCTGTTCTTTACTTTGTTTGTTCGTCGGTTTGTTTGCCTCTGAGTGTGATGTTACATTTTTTTTTTTTTAGAAAAACAATTCAAAAATTTGAAACGGATGTTTATAATACTTACAGGAATAGTTAAATCTGTTAAAAGACATGAATGATCAAATTTTTGTGTGATAATCGGTGGTTCATTTGCGTGTTTGACTAATGTTTCAGAAAAGTATAACTCAAAAAGTTGCTAAGAGTTCTTCATGAAATTTGTAAGAATTTTTTAACAAAGTTGAACGACACAATGGACTAAATTCTGTTATTTATCGATTTTTCCGTTTGAGCAATTGACTGTTGTTTGTCAAAGTGTTTGTCAGAACATAACTTGTGAACTTGCAAACGGATCTTCAAGAAAATTACCGAACCTTTCATTACTGTCAAAGGCACAAACGACAAGATTTCGGTGCTAACACAGAGGAAATCAGAGTTCCAGAACCAGTTTGAAATTTTCGTTGTTGTTTTCATTCACGGATGTATAAGCTCTCAGAGTGCACTAGTTGTATCTTTCGTGTCATGGTGTCGCACTCTTAAGGAAGTAGGCGAAAAATAGGCCAGGTTTCACATTTTGTAATTGTGTTGCGTTTTCATGGAGATTGAGGAGCAACAATTAGAGATGTCTGGAATAAATGACCAAAAGAATTTTAAGTTATTACCTCCGCCAAAGAGGTTATGTTTGAATCGGGTTTGTCCGTCTCACTGTCTTTTTGTTTGTCTGTCACCAAGATAACTCAAAAAGTTACGGACGGATTTTTAACGAAATTAACAGGGATTGTTAGGTATGTTAGGAGAAACAGATGGTTAACTTTTGGTGAAGATCCGTCCATCCGTTTGTTTGTTTGCCTCATTTTTCTCAATGCTTTGACTGAAAAATTTATGGATGAATTTTTATGAAATTTACATGACTTGTTGGGTATAAAACAAAGAGTTAATGACTAAATTTTTGTGATTATCTGCTGGTTCGTTCGTATGTTTGTTGCTGTGTGTGATTTTATGTTTGTTAGCTCAATAACTCAGAAAGTTTGAAGTAAATCTTTATGAAACTAACAGGAATTGTGGGTAATGTTAAAAGATATAAATGACTAAATTTTAGTGCAGATCTGTTGGTTTTTTGTATGTTTGACTTATGTTTGTCACAATACTTGCTACGCAATAACTCAAAAAGAACTGAATGGATCTTTATGAAATTTACAGGAGTTGCTTATGCTGTGAAAAGACAAAAAGGGTTAGATTTTGGAAGAGATCTTTTAATTCGTTTCTATGTTTGAGTTGTATTTGTCATAATGTTTGTTACGCAATAACTTAAAAAGTATTGAATGGATCTTGATGAAATTTGCATGAGTTGTTAGTAATGTTAAAAGATATAAATGACTGAATTTTGGTGCATATCGGATAATTTGATTGTATGTTTGACTTGATTTTATCATAATCTTTGTTAGCAGTATAACTCAAGTAGTTATGAAAGGATCTTCAAAAAAATTGCAGAAACTGTTAATACTATCAAAAGGCACAAATGATTAGTTTTTGAAATGATAGAAAAGAAATCATGGTTTCAGAGCCAATTTGACTTTTCTGTTAAGGTTGCCTTACTTGGCGGCGGTATGTGCTCTCAGAGTGCTCGAGTTGTTCGTATAATTTATTGTACTTCCTGCTCAGTCAACATTGATCTTCAAACGATTAAGATATTTACAGATTCTCCTAGTGATTGCTGCCATGGAGTCTGGTTTTTATTACTTTCTCCACACTTTGGAGTTATATCATATCAGTAGCTTGAGGAAATCAATGGAATGAAAAAGGCGAATGAATGTACAGGCTGAACGTGCTATGAACTTTTAATTACCTCCGCCAAGAAGGTTATGTTTTCGTCGTGTTTGTCTGTCTGTCTGTTTGTTTGTCTGTTTGACTGTTTGTCTTTCACCGAGATAACTCAAAAAGTTATGAACCGATTTGCATGAAATTTACAGGGATTGTTAGATATGTTAGGAGAAACAGATGATTAACTTTTGGTGAAGACATGTCCATCCGTTTGTTTGTTTGTCTGCCTCATTTTTTCTCGATGCCATAACTCAAAAAGTTACGGATGGATTTTGATGAAATTGACATGAATTGTTAGGTATATAACAAAGAGTGAATGACCAAATTTTGGTAATGGTCTGTTCGTTCGTTTGTCACTGTTTTAAATTTAATGCTTGTTTGCGCAATAACTCGACAAGTAATGAATGGATTTTTATGAAATTTGTAGGAGTTGTTAGTAATAGTAAAAGACATAAATGATCAAATTTTGGTGCATATCGGTTGAATCGTTTGTATGTTTGACTCATATTTGTCATAACGTTTGTTAACAGTATAACTCAAAAGGTTATGAACGGATCTTCAAAAAAATTGAACAAGCTGTTATTAATATAAAAAGGCACAAATGATTAGATTTTGGAGT
>LQNS02000231.1:4867378-4878714 GCA_001587735.2 Parhyale hawaiensis
AACATCACAAACAAAACCGAGATGTATGATATCTTATACGACCAGCCTTTTTGCTGATAATAATTACTGAAGCTGCCTTTGTCTAAGTGGCCCGTAGATTATATTATAAGTTGCTCTGTTTAACTGGACACGTGGAATTCCTTTGGTAGTAAACCACGGTACAGGTTCCCAAAGATTTATTCTTAGAAATTTCGTGCGCAAAAACAATTAAAAAGACCTGTCCTGTGGCCGAGAGATAAGTCACCAGTCGTATCACAGATACGCCAGCTGCCCGAACTGAATAAAGCTCGAATTTCCTTCTTTCTATTAATGATGAAGAGCGTGACACAAAAGGTACGGACGTAGGTACTAGCGTATTAATATATAGATTATGCTTGTAGTTATTACAATCGGCAACGTTCAAAGTTATTAGTATCGATTTGGCATCAAGGATACGGTAGGACTGCACATAGGTCCAATGATTTTGTTGCTTCGCGGAATCTGTTTCATCGACCACTCAATTAAAGTTAGAAGAATAACTGGTGCAACGAAATATTCTTAACGAAGAAACTAAGATTCATGATGCATAAGAAAGCTTCAGATACAGGATCTTCAGTGCTGATTTTCAAAATCTGCAATGCCAAAAAGGCATTGAGACATACGGTCACCCTATACTTTGCCATAGTTTCGATGTTCGGAGAAGATAATTCTCGTTCAAATCAGGCTAACCTTTGATATCTTCGTTATTTGAGCTTCAACTGTCGCTGATTGAGACTCGTTCGCTATCAACTGCAGCTTTTTCAAAGTTCTACCAATTCCTTTTCAGCTTGACCCGTGAGATTTTCACGGTCTACCGGGCAGTATCGTCGTTCACGACGCTTGCGCGTTCAAGTAAGCTTTACTGCGCGCGCCATAAAATAAACACTACTTAGGGTAACCTAACCTCGCTTAACCTAACCTACCCTTACCTAACTTAGCCTCCTTACCTAACCTTCTAACCTAACCTACCCTAACATCATCAGCGATATGCGAGCAGAGCGGCGCACCAACTTGCATGCCGCTCTCACGCACACGATCTGCGTACACAAACACGCACACAAATCGTCGCGAACGACGATAGCGCTACCAGGCTCCTGAGAACGCAGATAAAGTGTACGTTACCCATCATCTGCATCGCGGCCTATTTTCTACCCATCAGTTTTTCAACGGAACTTGAGAGGACGACCACAGCCTCCAACGTGGGCTAATTTCCGCCTATGTGTTTTGTTAAGGCGTGGCAGAATATGGACAAACAGATAAATAGGCATCGGCCTTTATTATATTTAGATTGAAGTGCGTAACACACGAAGGAACGAACGAACGAACTACGCTTTTAATATTGTAGATCTTGTAAAAAAAAAAACTGCGATAAACAAACAAGTGGTTAAACAGATCTTCACCAACAGTTGATCATCTGTTTTCACTAAGCATGCCAAACAATTTCAAGAAATTTTTACGAAGATCAGTCTATAGATTTTTAAGTTAGTGTTGTGACAAATAAATAAACTGACAAACAGTGAAACAGACAAACTCCGCCAAAGACATTACCTCCTTGCCGGTGGTAATCAGAGTTCAATGATACTGTGTGCCAGGTGTCCTAAGGTAGAGAGTCTGAGTTGGGTTAGTTGGAGTTCGCCAGGATTAAGTGATGGGCATTGGTTTAGAATGGTGCACTAGGTTAGGAGAACTGGAGAACTGCTGCAGTTCATCATAGAAAGTAAAAACTATAATTAATAGCGGAAATTCCACGGGTTTCGCTAGTACTTGTACCCATCATATCATTCTGCTAGTTCCTCTCTACCTTCCATTTTTCCTTACTTCGTTCCTTCGCTCTCAGTATCATATAATAGAATATTAGGGCATTTTGGATACTCTCTGGGCAGAGAAGAATAGAAGTAGAAGTAGAAAAGCGACGGTCAAAGCAAAGAAATAGCCTCGCAGAAAAAGAAGGTCTAGTAAGAAAAGTCAATTGCTGAAGAACCTGGCCGATTTTAGTTTATTTTGTAGCGTAGCTATCGCCTTGAGTAAAACAGAATCATGGTGGATTCGCCGATTATCCAAGGCTATTGCAAAATAGAGGAGGAATAGGCATCAGCTCTTTTTCCTCGAGTAAGAAAAAACAATAAAAGGGCTGAATTAAAGTGGTAGATGCAGGCTGGGAGGTGTTTCAGAAACTGATGAGTTCTGATGAGCATGAAAATCGGTCTGGAAGTTTCCCAAAAATAGCTGGAGGAACATAGAGCAAAAGTTTCCAAGCTCTGGCACGACGTGCAGCATTTATACATCCCGTGACCATATTAATTAGAGATAATAAAGCTGTTTCCACCTATATAACGTTGAAAACAAACTGATAGATGGGTTAAAACAACAGCAGAAGCATCAAAACTATATAATGAAGACCATGGTGTGTTTATCTACATATCTATCCATATTAAAGTAGAAGTCTGTGAACCGGTCTTGCTTGCTTATTTATTTGTGTCTTGTTTATTTATTTTTGTCTTGTTTGACACATTTTCTTCACTATTACACGAGAAGAAATTAGAGGTACGGGGGTGGTTGGCAGCTGGGATTCTATCCATGGATTAGCTCGTTATCTGTGATAGGGAAGTTAAACTGAGCTTGGCCTCAAGAACGGGCATGATCAATTCAGCGGTTTCATGGGCAATACAACTGAAATACGTAACGTATAATAATTTGACTTTGCTTACTGCCTGGGTGTTGAATATTCGTTAGAGAAGCAAAGAATCTGTTGACAGTAAACCGAACGGGCCGCTCCTTGACGGACAGAAGAGGACGGCCGAATAGCGGGTGGTCTATGCCCAGCTAAATAACACCTGATTTTTTTTTTTTGCGAAATCGAAGACGATCGCAATGACGACCCAAGAGGTCACGGGTCGTCTAGTATTATACTAAAAGTCTGTGAACCGGTCTTATTTGTGTCTTGTTTGACACATCTTCTTCACTTTTAGATAGGAAAATATTCGATGGACTAAGGTAGGGCCTGTGGCCTATCTGAAACAGCTTCTTCGCTTTCGGACGGGAAGAAATTCAAGGGACTATGGCACAGCCCCCCAGTTACTTCCATGGATTAGCTCTTCAATTCGATTATATCTGTGATACGTACGTGGAACCAGCCCCTTAGTTGCAAGAACGGGCACGATAATTTCAAAGTTGCTCCGCAAAATACAACTGGAATACGTAACAAATAAATTGAATTTGCTTGCAGACTGCGTGTTGAATATTTATTTGAGAAGCAAAGAATCTGTTGATAGTCAGCCGTATGGGCAGCTCCTTGACGGATAGGAGAGGACGGCCGGACAGCGTGCGGTCAAAGACCAGCTAAATAACTCCTGCTGCAGTGCGAAAGCACGGACGATCGTGATTATTAATATTATTATTAATATACTAGTTTACCCCTGCGTGAAAAATTCACGCAATAACCTATACGTTTGCCTAATGCCTCTAGGCCAGTGCGGAATCTCCTCTTCTCTTATTTGCCTCTTAATTATCTTCTTTTCTTCATTGATCCTTATTCGTGCTGTCATCCTAATGCCGGGGCCACATATGTATTCCTACGCCCAACTGGTAGCTAGGATGAGCAGATAGCGGGCTGCTTTAATATACATTTGAAATCGGTATCATGGATACCCTGACATAAGTGACGTCCGAGTCTCGCATCCTTGCATCAAGTTGTCCGTGTAAATGCCTAGTGTGGCCCCAGCATTAGGCCATCTATATGGATAGGCAAGAGTAACATCTTGAGTAAAACACTCCAACAAACTTAAACAAAATGGCAGCTTATATACAAAGTGTTCGCTCCGTAGCAAAGATACCGTTGACACCGTCTTTCCACCCTAAATATCTGTTTCATTTGAGGCGCTTATATTTTGACCTATNCCAACAAACTTAAACAAAATGGCAGCTTATATACAAAGTGTTCGCTCCGTAGCAAAGATACCGTTGACACCGTCTTTCCACCCTAAATATCTGTTTCATTTGAGGCGCTTATGTTTTGACCTATGAAGAGAAAACTGCTTCGTCAGAGGAAAACAGTAAGCTAGAAGAAATAATTGTCTACTGCCCGTGAAAACTTATGTTTCGTCGGTTTCGTTAACTATTGCATCAAAGGGGGAAGAAAAGCTCATGCACCGAAATCATCTGTGGGAAGAAACTACGAATCACGAAGCATGAGAGTGCCAACGGAAGCTTTAGATATCTTCAGTGCTACGATTTCAACTTCGGCAATGCAAGAAGTGCATTCAGACATAAGGTCACCCGATACTTTGCCGTAGATTCGATGTATGGAGAAGCTAATACTCGTACAAATCAGACTAAGCCTGCGATGTCTTCATTGTTGGAATTTCAACTGTTCCTGCTTAAGATTCGTTTGCCATCTTCTGCAACCCGGCCTATTTTCTGCCTATGACATTCAATGGAGCTTGAGAGGACAACCAAAGCCTCCAACCTGGGCTAAATTCCGCCTATCTATTTTGTTAAGAGCGCGACACCAAACATCAATATATTAATACGCTTGTATCTACGTGTTTATGTGTGTCACGCTCTTCACAAATAGATAGGCGTAAATTAGAGACGACTTCATTTCACCCGTATCATATCTACGCTTTCGTTTTTCTTTAAAAAATTTTACTCGCTTTGCTGGTAGTGGATGGCAGTCTTCTTAGGGTCTGAGGCGTGGCCAAGATACGCCCTGGGTAAAGAAAACGGGTAGTATTGGCATCTCTGCTCTGAATTTATTTTTCGAAGAGAATATGCTGCTGGGAAAGCATCAGCCAGTACAGTGTGGTGTCTGAGGAAATGCAATGACATCTGCAGAACAAAAGAATACTCTACAGCGAATGAAACAATTGACCCAATCTATTTTCGTTTATTGTATTCTGCTTTGTAATGCATTAAACAAAGCAGAAAAATGATTTGTTATTGTTCAGCAGTACTCGCGGATTCATAAATAGTGAGAAAAAAATCGGATACGCCGAGAAAAAATTAGAACGCGTAACCTTATGGCGGGCTAAATTATCTGTAAACTGTAGGAAACGGAGCTTTAAAAAAAATGTGTGCAAATAAAAAGAGAACATTGCAAGAAGTGCCGTCGTGTTTCTATGTTTTTGTCAAGGCACAAGTGCAAATTCTCTGCTGAGAGAACAAATGAGTGATACATTTTATAAAGTGAGAGCATTAATAAATCGTCGAACTCACGGTTCACCCACTCTTCACGTTAGAGACGGAACGCGCAACGATAGACTGGGTTGCGCGGCGGAAGTTTCGTCAAGACGGTGTGGATTAAGTTAGAAGCGTTACCTCAAATTAAATAAGGTGAGTGAAAACATTCCCTAACCGTGTGTGTCTCGCTCTTCTCTAACAGATAGAAGGAAATTAGAGTGTCCTGAGGTACTCTTGGATACGACCCGGGAAGGGATCAGAGAAAAAAATAGTCAAGTTCATATTTCAGCTTCTAAGCGGCTCGCAGGTAGACGCTTCACGGCCAGACTTTGGACATTTTCAAGCTTGGTATGCGTGATACTGGTCCGAGGGTATCATAAGAAAGAACAATTCTATTTTTTTAGAATTTCCACAGGTTTATTCAGTATTAGATAGGGGAAAATTCGTATGATACAGGACTGAGATATCACTGAAGAACATTGCTTTTTGTGGAATTTCCAATGGGTTCCAGCTGTACCCACAGCAGCGTAATCAGAAGGGTAGGAAGTAACGTTCTCATTTTTCAGTAAACTGAATTCGTCCGAATTAAGTGACTGGCGTTATTTATGAGGTAGGTTAGGTTAGCAGAGCTGTGTTAGGTTAGGGGCGTTATAGTACTGTATTGCTTAGATTGCTACATCTTATAATGTAGGAGCATTAACTAATCGGTGAATTCCCACCGGTCACGTTAGCGTATAAGACTTAATTAGGCTTGGATAGACAGACATTGCTGAGTTGGAATAAGCGACGGACGTTTATTCAGACGGGGTGGGTTATACGTTATAGGAGCTGCATTAGGCTAAACTGAGGTAAAATGCAATAGAGTAGCCTGGGTTGGTTTATTTTAGAAAATAGTCTTTATTCAACCGTGGAATTCCACGGGTCCCTCTAGTATAAATAAATATATTTAAGAATTAGATCAGAAGCAAATAATATAGTTGAAATTTTATTACCCACGACGAGTTTCGCTGGAACCTCAGCTCATCAGGTGAAAGGATCGAAGATGGTGAAGAATATTTCGTTGGCATCTTCAAAATTTCAGCGGTTATCACATAAAGATGTAAATATGATACCGGTTGGGCGAAAGTTATAAATGACATTTTCTCTAATACATATGTTTTGTCATTTTTCAAACCAAGTCCATCCTGTTCACTTCAGCTACTGCACTAAGTACAGACACACAGAAGAGCCGAAAGCGACAGTTTACAACCTGTACGGGTTTCAATAGGTGGCACATCTGCATGGTAGACTCCATAATAGTTACGANAAATTCGAAGGACAACTACCTTCTGGGAAAACAATGACCCCTAGGAGGACAACAACCCCTGGGAAGTTTACTACCCCCAGGAGGGCAACTACCGATTTGCAAAAATAAACACGATTAAATTAGATGTGTAACTAATTACAGTAAAATCCAACAACAAGCATACCGGTAGAAGGAAATTTTCCAAACACTCAAAATAAAGTTGGTAAATAGTGAAAATTTTCACGGGTCCAGCTAGTCTATATATTAATACGCTTGTATCTACGTGTTTATGTGTGTCACCCTCTTCACAAATAGATAGGCGTAAATTAGAGACGACTTCAGTTCACCCGTATCATATCTACGCTTTCGTTTTTCTTTAAAAAATTTTACTCGCGTTGCTGGTAGCGGATGGCAGTCTTCATAGGGTCTGAGGCGTGGCCAAGATACGCCCTGGGTAAAGAAAACGGGTAGTATTGGCATTTCTGCTATGAATTTATTTTTCGAAGAGAATATGCTGCTGGGAAAGCATCAGCCAGTACAGTGCGGTGTCTGAGGAAATGCAATGACATCTTCAAAACAAAAGAATACACTACAGTGAATGAAACAATTGACCCAATCTATTTTCGTTTATGGTATTCTGCTTTGTAATGCATTAAACAAAGCAGAAAAATGATGGGTTGTTGTTCAGCAGTACTCGCGGATTCATAAATAGTGAGAAAAAAAAAATCGGATACGCCGAGAAAAAATTTTAACGCGTAACCTTATGGCGGGCTAAATTATCTGTAAACTGTGGGAAACGGAGCTTTAAAAAAATGTGTGCAAATAAAAGAAGAACATTGCGAGAAGTACCGTCGGGTTTCTATGTTTTTGTCAAGGCACAAGTGCGAATACTCTGCTGAGAGAACCAATGAGTGAGAGCATTAATAAATCGTCGAACTCACGGGTCACCCACTCTTCACGTTAGAGACGGAACGCGTAACGATAGACTGGGTTAGGCGGCGGAAGTTTCGTTAAGACGGTGTGGATTAAGTTAGAAGCGCTTCCTCAAATTAAATAAGGTGAGTGAAAACATTCCCTAACCGTGTGTGTCACGCTCTTCTCTAACAGATACAAGCAAATTAGAGTGTCCTGAGGTACTCTTGGATACGACCCGGGAAGGGATCAAAGAAAAAAATAGTCAAGTTCATATTTCAGCTTCTATGCGGCTCGCAGGTAGACGCTTCACGGCCAGACTTTGGACATTTTCAACCTTGGTATGCGTGATACTGGTCCGAGGGTATCATAAGAAAGAACAATTTTTTTTTTTTAGAATTTCCACAGGTTTATTCAGTATTAGATAGGGGAA
Source organism: Parhyale hawaiensis (assembly GCA_001587735.2). Lineage (NCBI taxonomy): Eukaryota > Metazoa > Arthropoda > Malacostraca > Amphipoda > Hyalidae > Parhyale > Parhyale hawaiensis. Next base: position 4,875,205 of record LQNS02000231.1, read on the forward strand.
AACTCGGATGATACAGGTCTGAGATATCACTGAAGAACATTGCTTCTGTTCTGTGGAATTTCTAAGGGGTTGCAGCTGCACCCACAGCAGCGTAATCAGAAGGGTAGGAAGTAACGTTCCCATTTTTCGTGAGACTGAATTCGTCAGGATTAAGTGACTGGCGTTATTTATGAGGTAGGTTAGGTTAGAGGAGCTGTGTTACGTTATGTGCGGTATAGTAGCGTATTGCTTAGATTGCTACATCTTATAAAGTGGGAGCATTAACTAATCAGTAAATTCCGACCGGTCACGTTAGCTTATACGACTTAATTAGGCCTGGATACACAGACATTGTTGAGTTGGAATGAGCGACGGACGTTTATTCAGACGGGGTGGGTTATACGTTATAGGAGCTGCATTAGGTTAAGCTGAGGTAAATAATTATTGCAATAGAGTAGCCTGGGTTGGTTTATTTTGGAAAATAGTCTTTATCCAACCGTGGAATTCCACGGGTCCCTCTAGTATATATAAATATATTTAAGAATTAGATCAGACGCAAATAATATAGTTGAAATTTTATTAAACACGACGAGTTTCGCTGTAACCTCAGCTCATCTGGTTGGAGGATCGAAGATGGTGAAGAATATTTCGTTGGCATCATCAAAATTTCAGCGGTTATCACATAAAGATGTAAATATGATACCGGTTGGGCGAAAGTTATGAATGACATTTTCTCTAATGCATATGTTTTGTCGTTTTTTAAACCAAGTCCATCCTGTTCATTTCAGCTACTGCACTAAGTACAGACACACAGAAGAGCCGAAAGCGACAGTTTACAACCTGTGCGGGTTTCAATAGGTGCCACATCTGCATGATCGACTCCATAATAGTTACGAATCCTACAGCTGGCGTAAGCACTACGAACTTTAGTTCAAAATTCGACTCGGAAGTGCAACTGCAACTAGAGCACTCTGAGAGCGCATACCTCCGCCCAGTGAAGCAACGGTAGCAAAAAATTCAAATTAGGTCTGAAACCAAAATTTTCTTTGTATAAACTCCAAAGTCTAATCATTTGTGCCTTTTTATATTATTAACAGCTTGTTCAATTTTCTTGAAGATCCGTTCATAACTTTTTGAGTTATACTGTTAACAAACGTTATGACAAACAAGAGTCAAACATACAAACGAACAAACCGATCTGCGCCAAAATTTGATCATTTATGTTTTTTAACATTACTAACAAATCCTATGAATTTCATAAAGATCCATTCGTTATTTTTTGAGTTATTGTGCTAACAAGCATAAAATTAAAAACAGTGACAAACGAATGAATAAACGAATCACTACGAAAATTTGGTCATTTACTCTTTGTTATACACCTAACAACCCATGTTAATTTCATTAAAATCCATCCATAACTTTTTGAGTTAGAGCGTCGAGCAAAATAATGCTGGCAAACAAACAAACAAACGGATAGACATATCTTCACCAAAAGTTAATCATCTGTTCTTCCTAACATACCTAACAATCCCTGCAAATTTCATCCAAATCGGTTCATAACTCTTTGAGTTATCTTGGTGACAGACAAAGAGCTAGACAGACAAACACGACGAAAACATAACCACCTTGGCGGAGGTATATATAGATTTCTTGCAACGTTGAAGATCGGCAGGAACATATGATGCTTGTCGAAAATGAGAAGCGACGCATCCTCACAGCAGAACTTGAGTAGCTTGAATGTTCCTGCCGATCTTCAACGTTGCGAGAAATCTATATTTGCAGTTGCACTTCCGAGTCGAATTTTGGACAAAAGTTCGTTGTGTTTACGCCAGCTGTAGGATTCGTAACTATTATGGAGTCTACCATGCAGATGTGCCACCTATTGAAACCCGTACAGGTTGTAAACTGCATGTCGCTTTCGGCTCTTTTGTGTGTCTGTACTTAGTGCAGTAGCTGAAGTGAACAGGATGGACTTGGTTTAAAAAACGATAAAACATTTGTATTAGAGAAAATTTCATTTATAACTTTTGCCCAACCGGTATCATATTTACATCTTTATGTGATAACCGCTGGAATTTTTATGATGCCAACGAAATATTCTTCACCATTTTCGATCCTCCAACCTGATGAGCTGAGGTTCCAGCGAAACGCGTCGTGGGTAATAAAATTTCAACTAAATTATTAGCTTCTGATCTAATTCTTCAATATGTAAGTCATCTAGAACTAGAGCACTCTGAGAGCGCATACCTCCGCCAAGTAAGCCAACGGTAGCAAAAATTCAAATTGGCTCTGAAACCATAATTTTCTTTGCATAAACTATATAATCTAATCATTTGTGCCTTTTTATATTAATAACAGCTAGTTCAATTTTTTTGAAGATCCGTTCGTAACTTTTTGAGTTATACTGTTAACAAACGTTATGATAAATATGAGTCAAACATACAAACGAACGAACCGATCTGCACCAAAATTTGATCATTTATGTCTTTTACCATTACTAACAACTCCTATATATTTCATAAAGATCCATTCACTATTTTTTAAGTTATTGTGCTAACAAGCATAAAATTAAAAACAGTGACAAACGAACGAACAAACGGACCTTCACCAAAATTTGGTCATATACTCTTTTCCATACACCTAACAACTCATGTTAATTTCATCAAAATCCATCATAAGTTTTTGAGTTATGGCATCGAGAAAAATGACGCAGACAAACAAACAAACGGATGGACATATCTTCACCAAAAGGTAATCATCTGTTCCTCCTAACATACCTAACAATCCCTGTACATTTCATCCAAATCAGTTCATAACTTTTTGAGTTATCCTGGTGACAGACAAACAGATAGAAAGGCAGACGGACAAACACGATGAAAACATAGAATCCTTGGCGGAGGTAACCAGAATAAATATATTTATAAACACTCGACGGTCATTCCTAGTATTAGATAGATTAGATTCAGAAGTTTACGTCTCCGTTTCGACAACAGAGGCGATATCACAAAGGAAGAATGAAGGGACACGTAGTGTGATGATAGACACGTGGAACCCATGCACGAGAGTGTTACCACACAGGATCAACGCGCATGGGAACAGCATGTCGGGAAAGAAGAGAAAGAACAGATGGAAGAAAATCAGTATGAGTTACAGTTGAGAAGGAAGCAAAATCGGCACGAAAGACAGACAAGACGAACCTGATGACGATCCAACGGGTCACGGGTCGTCTAGTATACTTATGAAACTCTGAATATCTTGCTTACGTCCCTGCTTGTTTGCTTTTATGTCGCCATGCAGAGAATCTTCGCTATACGATAAAAAGAAATTAGAACATTGAAGATATACTTCAACAGTATTCATGATTTGGAGGATGAATCTTTGCCTCACAGCATAAATCCGTACGTTAAACGGAAAGGTGATACCGGAAATGCAACTGGACTACGTCATATCAAAAGAATGTAATAAACACCGAACACCGTCTTTTGTTTATTTGTTTATATATTTGATTTGAATTTCTCGTGTGACGCTCTT
>LQNS02000231.1:4883110-4894730 GCA_001587735.2 Parhyale hawaiensis
ATAGAGGTACGACGGCACTTTTTGCGTTGTTCTTTTGTGTACACACACGCCTTTTGTAAGCGCTGTTTCCCATAGCTTACATTATTCAGCCCTTCGTGATTTAAAAGGAGACCAAGCTCAGAAAATTTTAAAATGCTGAATATTGAATCGACTAATCATATAAAACTTAACGTTTCTGGAATGCCTCCCATCTTCAGAAGTGTAAACTATCTGAGGTAACCTATGAAATTAAAACAGAAAGAATTTTTTTTTTCAATATTGTGAGGAGCTGAGATGTTGTTCGGAGGAGGTCTAAAATGCAACTTAATGGACCGAGCTTGGAGGGTCCAGATGTCAACGTCTGTACAGTCAGAGGCCAATGGGCCGGGCATGAACTGTGTGTAGAGAAACAGCCGAGGTCATTATGTTGAGGCTAGGTTTTGCTCTATGGATATAGAGATTCCAGTGTTCTGAGTTCTAGTGGGGTAGAAAAGTCTACGATTGAGAAGTCTTTCGTGTTGATACGATGATTGTTTTGTTCAGCATGGAGACGGGGAGCAGATTGGACAGATTTTCCGAGGGGTAGACGGGTTCTACTGGATATGATAAAATGTTGATCGATTCGAGCTATGAAATGTTGTCCAGTGCTATCTATATACGAAGCATTGCACCTTCTGCATTGATATATGCAGATAACACGAGACAGGAGAGGTGTAAAAATCTTGTCTTTGAATATAAAATAAGATCCAGTGGTGAAGGAGTTTTTGTATTAAAATTTGAAATTTATATGCTGGTAAGCTTTGGAAAAGAAAGTTTTCAGAGTGTTGACCGTGTTGACACAGCCCTTGTTGTGATACGGAAGCGAATGACACAAGTTTAATTTACGGACAGAAGGTTTAGTTATGCCTGGATCGAATAGTTTGTCAAGGAACAGCTTGCAGTCCTGGTCCAGGAAATGGTGTGGATAACCGTTATTTTGAAAAATCTTCTAAGAAAATCTAGTTCATTTGAAAATGCAATGTAATATGAAAATAAATGGTATGCCCGAAATAGTAAAGTTTTTTTTTGCATTGATTTTAAATTGCTCATAGCAGTGACTGAAGAAACTTGTCCCGAGACCTGAGAAGGTGGGTTTTCTGTAAATTCTAGGAGTCAATGTTGAGTTTTGAATAATTAATAAAATATGCAGAGAAGCTAAAAATTGTTTGATTGGTTTTCAGCGGCGAATTTAATATTTGAATGTTTACTATCCAAGTACTGCAGGAAAGAGTCTGAATCGTTTTGGTTTTTGAATATAAGGAAGGCGTTATCTACAAAACGTTTATAACGGATAGGTTTGAAGTTGTCTGGGCAATCTTTTAGCCAAAGAGCTTCATAATCTTATATACGTTTTAATTTATTTCAGCAAATCCGATTTTTTCTTGCACTGTTACGTGATATACGGATATTGCTCAGTAGCCTTTAATTTTTCTGCATTGTTTCATGCAATAGCTATGAAACAAACTACAACAGACTCGGAAAGTTTCTTCAGTCACAGCAGCGTAACCCTTTGTTCTCCAGTTAGATGTCATTGTATGTCCTTAGACGACGCACATTCACTTCAAATAATACTTTCGAGTCGATAAATACTTTAGAGTTGAGATGAGAGCCCAGAACCTGGACTTCCAAAGCGTATCCCAGCAGCGCATCTGACCCTATTAAGAATGTAATCCGCCACCTCCTAAGCGAACACAAGTTGTCGTGGAAAAAAAATAAACGAAAAGCGGTAGATAAAATTCGAGTGAGATGATCTTCATATCCTTGCTTCGTAACTGACTGATATATACCGTATTTTTCCAGGAAAGCAAAAAAAAAAAAAACAGCTATGGTTGACCTCCCTTCCTATGAAAATCGGAGCTTCTTGCTAGTAAAATTTTCCCCTTATCTAATACTGAAAAGCTTAACGTGCAGACGTACAAACGGAGCCTCAAGCAGAATTATATTTAGAAAGATGAATTATAAGAGATGTAGGAAGTTTTGTATTTCTGTTGCGTTTTCTTGGAGATCGTTGACCAGATTGCACGTATTATTTCAGTGTATGATCAACGAAGCACAAAAAGGGAGATGTATTTTTCACGGGGCAGTAGACAATTATTTTTTTCAGCTTGGTGTCTTCCTTCGACGGAGCAGTTTCCGTTTCAACAGAAAAATCTTAGATGGACTGAAAGCTTTTTCTTCAGCCGGCATGATACGCGAAGGGAAATTTATTTTATTTCAGCAATGCTTTGCTACTAGCTAATGTTGGCTTTATTTTGTTTGTTATCTAAGGTGGAGGGTGCTTTTGCTGCTTAGATGAATGGACAGAGACAGCCTTTATGGCCTTTGATGATTTGAGTTAGCCGTTGCAGCGTATCCTCAAGAAGCGTACTGTATTAGTAACGAACGTATGTTAAATGAAGGCGGGACTTCACAAATTCCTCGTTGTCACTTTTTACAGCGCAGGTGCTCTAGTATACTATATATATTTAACGTTGCTTACAGTCACAGCATTAAATTTTCCTTTAAAAAGCACAGCAAATGGTGATGGTGACCCAGCGGGTCGAGGCGGTCTATCATATTTGTATATTAGCGTGCCCACGCCGTCAATAATGACAATTTGTGATGACCCGTCTTGTGTTGCCCGTAACATCATCACGTAGATATTTAGGCAGAGACTTAATGCATGTATAGAAGGGAGCTCCCTTGCTGGGTAGCACCGCGTGTTGAAGGGACATGCACTGTATGATTTCTCAGGTTATTAACTATTTAGGGTATACGGATGAGCTCCCTTCTATACAGCTAAGGCTCTTATTAACTTCCTTGTGTAGGATGCAGTGCTACTGCGAACGTAAATAAGGGAACCGTACAAATAAGCATGGAAGGCTGAACAACACCAAGCTTTCTTTCGGTCATACGCTGAAAACAATGTTTTTTCTGCCCGTAGTCGATATCGCTTCTAATAAATACGGAGCTCTGTATCAAAGATACTCGAGGGTGTCTTATAACTCAGACTCAGAAATTTTTTTCTCAGTATAAAACTTGTTCTGTTGAAAGAAGAACCCAAAATGGAGAAAACAATTTACTGTCAAGAAATCATCGTGGTCCTTGCGCGCCTGCAGACCGCTGAAGAATATCTTACCATTTGCCTCTATAATTATCAAAATAAGAGTATCAGTGTAAACTAAGGGTAGCTGAAGTTTAGGTGAATGAAACCTCAGAAGAGAGTACCCATCACAATGGAAGAGATTCTTTTGAGAAACTACATGCATCTGCTCCTAGTGGACTTCAACGTTGTGTCAATGAAAGATCGAAATAAGATATACTGCTGGAGTGCCATCATCTGAAACCTGGAACATTTTCTACCTATCAGTTTTGTATGATGCTTGGCAAGACGACCACAGTCTTCAAGCAGATGAATACACTGATGAATGCAAGAATGCTAGAGCTAACTTCTGCCTATCTATTTCGTTAAGAGCGTGTCACGAAGCGTATAAATAAATAAATAAATTTATAAACATATAAAAATTTTAATATATATATAAACACGACGGTCATTCTTAGCATTAGATTAGATGGTATTTACCAGACGGCTTGTTACTCATTAAACCACTAAAAACCTGTCCTAACATTATTTACTTATTTTTTTGTTACTCCAAAAACACAGAGAAAGACAAATATTTTTAGAAATAAACAAAGCAGCCCAGCCGTATGCAGAGTACAGTGGTCGCACAGCTACATAAATGAACTGACGTAAACATCTCATAGCTCCTTTTACATTATTTCCTCTGCCAATGAGGCTATGTTATCGTCGAGTTTGTCTGTTTATCACCTGAGAACGAAGTGAGAGAGGTGATAATGTTTTTATTCAATATTTAAGTGTATTTGCATATTTGTCTGCCCACCCAAATAAGTGGTTGAAGAAGTTGAGCAATGCTCATAATTTTTTGTAGAAAGTTTGGTGGGATGATCTAAATGTGACCCATACCAAAAAACTAGACCTAGCTGGCCATAAAAAATGTCGGCGTTGAATTTTCACCACCGCGGCGAATTTGCTTCTACCACAGCAAATTGCCTTACGCATTGAAGTGCTCTATTTTTTTCTTATGTTATCATTAAGAGAGCTAATATCATGGGCGAAACGTGGTAACATTGTTGGACACAGCATCCATATGAGAAACTAGGATTAACTGACTATCAAAAAGATTTCGTGGAACTTGCCCAAATCGCGGGTGATGGTTTTGCACCACGAGGCGTTCTAGTTGTCTTTCTATTTGTCTGGCAGTTTGTCTCTTTGCCTGTCTGTCACCAATGTATCTCAAAGTTAGGGTGGTATCCATACGAAATTTGCAGGGATTATTAGGTATTTTAAGAGAAAAAGATGGTTGTTCAGTTTGTTTTTATTTTATTATGTTTTTTATTTTTGCAGATCCGTTCAAGTGATTGGCTGTTTGTTTGCCTCTTTTTTCTCAATATCGAGATTAAAAAAACTATCAGCGGATTTTTTATGAAATTTGCATGAGTTGTTAGGCATATCAAAGTTTTATGACGATCTGTTCTTTAGTTTGTTTGTTCGTCGGTTTGTTTGCCACTGAGTGTGATGTTACATTTTTTTTTAGAAAAACAATTCAAAAATTTGAAACGGATGTTTATAATACTTACAGGAATAGTTAAATCTGTTAAAAGACATGAATGATCAAATTTTTTGTGATAATCGGTGGGTCGTTTGCGTGTTTGACTAATGTTTCAGAAAAGTATAACTCAAAAAGTTGCTAAGGGTTCTTCATGAAATTTGTAAGAATTTTTTAACAAAGTTGAATGACACAATGGACTAAATTCTGTTATTTATCGATTTTTCCGTTTGAGCGATTGACTGTTGTTTGTCAAAGTGTTTGTCAGAACATAACTTGTGAACTTACAGACGGATCTTCAAGAAAATTACCGAACCTTTCGTTACTGTCAGAGGCACAAACGACAAGATTTCGGTGCTAACACAGAGGAGATCATAGTTCCAGAACCAGTTTGAAATTTTCATTGTCGTTGTTTTGATTCGCGGATGTGTAAGCTCTCAGAGTGCTCTAGTGTATCTTTCTGGTCATGGTGTCACACTCTTAAGGAAGTAGGCGAAAAATAGGCCAGGTTTCACATTTTGTAATTGTGTTGCGTTTTCATGGAGATTGAGGAGCAACAATTAGAGATGTCTGGAGAAAATAACCAAAGGAATTTTAAGTTATTACCTTAGCCAAGGAGGTTATGTTTGCATCGGGTTTGTCCGTCTCACTGTCTTTTTGTTTGTCTGTCACCAAGATAACTCAAAAAGTTACGGACGGATTCTTAACGAAATTTACAGGGATGGTTAGGTATGTTAGGAGAAACAGATGGTTAACTTTTAGTGAAGATCCGTCCATCCGTTTGTTTGTTTGCCTCATTTTTCTCAGTGCTTCGACTGAAAAAGTTATGGAAAAATTTTTATGATATTTACACGACTTGTTGGGTATAAAACAAAGAGTTAATGAATAAATTTTTGTGATGATCTGCTGGTTCGTTCGTATGTTTTTTGCTGTGAGTGATTTTATGTTTGTTAGCTCAATAACTCAGAAAGTGTTAAGTGAATCTTTATGAAACTAACAGGAATTGTTGGTAATGTTAAAAGATATAAATGACTAAATTTTGGTGCAGATCTGTTGGTTTTTGTAAGTTTGACTTATGTTTGTCATAATGCTTGCTACGCAATAACTCAAAAAGAACTGTATGGATCTTTATGAAATTTACAGGAATTGCTTATGCTGTGAAAAGACGAAAAGGGTTAAATTTTGGAAGAGATCTTTTAATTCGTTTCTATGTTTTAGTTGTGTTTGTCATAATGTTTGTTACGCAACAACTTAAAAAGTTTTGAATGGATCTTTATGAAATTTGCATGAGCTGTTAGTAATGTTAAAAGATATAAATGACTGAATTTTGGTGCATATCGGATAATTCGTTTGTATGTTTGACTTGATTTTATCATAATGTTTGTTAGCAGCATAACTCAAGCAGTTATGAAAGGATCTTCAAAAAAATTGCAGAAACTGTTAATACTATCAAAAGGCACAAATGATTAGATTTTTGAAATGATACAAAAAAAATCATGGTTTCAGAGCCAATTTGACTTTTTTGTTACCGTTGCCTTACTTGGCGGAGGTATGTGCTCTCAGAGTGCTCTAGTAGTTCATATAATTTATTGTACTTAATGCTCAGTCAACATTGAACTTCAAACGATGAAGATATTTACAGATGCTCCTAGTGCTTGCTGCCATGGAGTCTGGTTTTTATTACTTTCTCCACACTTTGGAGATATATCATATCAGTATCTTGAGGAAAATCATAATGGAATGAAAAAGGCGAATGAATGCACAGGCTGAGCGTGCTATGAACTTTTAATTACCTCCGCCAAGGAGGTTATGTTTGCGTCGTGTTTGTCTGTCTGTTTGTCTCTTTGTCTGTCACCAAGATAACTCAAAAAGTTATGAACCGATTTGGATGAAATTTACAGGGATTGTTAGGTATGTTAGGAGAAACAGATGATAACCTTTTGGTGAAGATATGTCCATCCGTTTGTTTGTTTGTGTGTTTGTCTGCCTCAGTTTTCTTGATGCCCTAACTCAAAAAGTTATGGATGGAATTTGATGAAATTGACATGAGTTGTTAGGTATATAACAAAGAGTGGATGACCAAATGTTGGTAATGGTCCGTTTGTTCGTTCGTTCGTTCGTTTGTCACTGTTTTTAATTTCATGCTTGTTAGCGCAATAACTCTAAAAGTAATGAATGGATCTATATCAAAATTATAGGAGTTGTTAGTAATGGTAAAAGACATAAATAATCAAATTTTGGTGCAGATCAGTTGATTCGTTTGTATGTTTGACTCATATTTATCATAACGTTTGTTAACGGTATAACTCAAAAAGTTATGAACGGGTTTTCAAAAAAATTGAACAAGCTGTTATTAATATAAAAAGGCACAAATTATTACATTTTGGAGTATATGCAAAGAAAATTATGGTTTCAGAGGCAATTTGAATTTTTGCTACCGTTGTCTCACTTGGCGGAGGCATGCACTCCCAGAGTGCTCTAGTTACTAACGTCGTCGAACGTATTTATGGGACAAAATGAAACGTTTCGTTACAACAGTTGAAATCCGCCGAAGGGACGTGAATTTGTGTCGATACGAAGGTCGAAGATAAAATTCCACTATGGTATCCTTGGAGAATAGAAAATATACCAAAGAGCAGCGTCCCATTTGAACGGTTTAAATTGATAGATAAATGTTTAAATGGTACACTGTCACAATAAGGAATACAATTTGCCGACCATGAGCAAAATAATAGTAATAACAATTTATTTTTTGTTGTTGTATGCAGGTCCTTGAATGATTGTAGATGGAGACATTTTTCGGTCGAAAGTGTGAATTAATGATTGGATGAGCAAGTAGTGGAGGGGTACAGTTGCAACGCGATAAAATATCACGAATGAAAATTATGCCGATATTCATTTTATATTGGTCCTGTGGCACATACGCAAATAAAATCATGGCTAAAAGAGCGGCTTAAATTTGTGAAGAAACTTACCAACGTAAGCTGAAGATAGGATGGAAGATCGAATAAACTATAAGATAAGTTTGTTAGGTTTGCATGTTGCAGGAGGAAATAGACATGAAAGATTATGCCGTTAAAACGGGCAAATCTGCTAAAAATGTGGAAGCGGTGTTTCATGGATGAAGGGGGTTAAATCTATGGAAAATTGGATCTTTTTCTATGTATCGCGTCCAATATGGGACAAAGTGAAACCATACAGCTATGATACGAGTTGAATTTGTTGAAAAAAAGGAAAAATAGGCAGAAAATCTTAGATGACAAAAGAATTAGATTTTATTTTTTCTGTGCTCAGTATTGAGAGCACTTAGATTTACTTCGATAGTATTGGGGCGGTAAAAGGGCTGCAATCAGTGATTAGCTGTACAAAATATGGCGGGCGGCCATCTATCCGAAAAAGCGACATGCAATCACCATAAAAACTGCCATTTTTATAAGTTTTGTAATAGAATACCCTAATTAATTAGGTAGTGATGTACTAACAGGCCGTTTCGCGTCATATAGAACATCGAGGATGAATTCGTACAGACTCAGAGCCACTGTACAGATGCGTGGATGAAGCGAATCCGAAAATAATTTTAAAGAGTCTACGGAGTGTCCAAGCCAAATGAAACCAGCTAGATCTACTCCTACTTTTTTTATAATATAAGTTTGCTAGTAGTGGGGCACACCTGTAACAGTTATGTAACCAATCGAGCTCCTAAGATATTTTTTAAAAGTTCAATTTTATCTCTGTCTCCTCTGTGGAGAGCGCATATATACAGCAATATCGTACAATGTGTAAGTAAAAACTGTAACTTAATCCCGTATTTTTCGTTAATGTCGGTCTAGAGTTGCGATTATGACGAGTAATCCCACCAGCTCTTGGGATGAAGTCCCCGGCAATGCTGGGCACGATATTACGTAATGGAAAATACAGCGTTTCAACAGCGCAAAGAAAAACTACTTCACAAGCCAAAATTCTGGATTGTGGGAAACGCAGAATTAAAAGAAGAAATTCCTGATTGCGATCGGGACGGTAGAATTGAATGAAATTAAAAGAATCGATGATCGATATTTTTTTGTAGACTGCGATCAATGGCAGAATGCTTTACACTGCTTCCTTGTGCTAAATTATTTGTATACTTATTAAGATCGCATTTGTCTGTCGTAAATTCCTATGTAATGAAATTTCTTTGGGTGACTCTTTATGTTCTCGTCGATTCTCATATGTAAATACATTACATGTAAATAATTTCCATGTAAATACATGTAATTTGCATGTAATTTACATGTAAATACATGTAAATTACCTACATAGCTTGCTTAACATTTTAAAGCGATTAAATGACATAAACTGTGCTACACCCGATGCAGTAAAGATCCCCGGGATTATGCAATCGGTATCACGACACGAGAAGGTTAAGTCGTCGTCTCCTCGCAGGTCTAGTTCGAGATTTTTTATTATGATGGGTGAAACAGAGCGATTAAGCGGCGCTATCATAGTCACCGGTGACGAAGTTGGCAGTGAAACACTTCGGTGTATCCGCGGCGGTACAGAGCAGCAGCAACAGCAGCAAGCAGTAAGAGCCGTTACTGGACACTGGGGGGCAGCGCTTGCCCTTTGCTCTTATTAAACTGAAACAATTGACTGAAAGCTCCAGTGCCTGCTGCTGCTGCTGCTGCTTTAAACTTTTCTTTTATTGGAGCAAGCGCTCTGACCTCTGCCTTGCATGCGTAATTGTCGATGTTGTTCGTGAGCCGTGTTCAGAGGAAAGTACCACCACCACGCGATATCAGTCGATAGCGTTACTGATTATTGCCACTTCTAGCGCGACGATACTGATACTCGAGATATATTTGTGTTACACTGGTTGGTCTGCAATATGGCGCATGTCCTGATTCCCCGCATCCAGCTGTCTCGTTGCTGAAATATTCAGGGTTCTTCAAAACGCAAAGAAAAAACTTGATGATTTCCCTTTTCATCGATTACTGTCATAAAAACGCGTGTCTGAGCAAAAAAGATTCATTGTTGCTTCTCCGGGAACCGATCTGTTAGCAAGTATATGAACTATTTGCGACACAATTTAAAATAAACAGGCAAAAATATGAAGGACAACACATCATGGAAAGTTATTGGAAGACAGTTACACTTTATAAATGGTAAGTATATTTGACATTAGAGTAAAGTTTTATACCTTTACGCTAAGTTTACTTCCTTCTCTATAAGCTCATGAATCATCAGTCCACTTATGACTAATATTTGCCAACAAAGTTTTCTGGCTAGGTCGAAGTTTTTTCCATTTGCTTCTTGAGATCTTCATCAATTTTGTTATAGCTTCTCTTATAAGAATCGGAGTCAAAATTTAATTATTATTTCCTTTTGCTTGCCGAAAGCTCATTTTCTTTGGGATTACTGCACTGCGGCTGGATCTTTTGAATAATCTTAATAATCTATTCCCTGACAGTGCTTAATCTGTTGCAAAAAGGCACTAGAGAAACTTCAAGAAATTGTGAAATTCATTTCTCATTTCCAGCTTTCATAGCGAGCAAACACACTGTCCATGACTCCGCACCGCACCAACAAGTCGTATGTAATCACTCAAAAGTCAATCACTACACCAGTTCAACATTTCTTATCCGAATAAAATAAGATTCGTCAGTGCAGCCCGTGAGATTAGCCCCCAACTGTCGTCAAACTTTCAACATCGTGCAACCTGTAGTCCCCCCCCCCTCCTCCGTCCCTGCATCCCCTCCGCTTCCTCTCACCAGGCTATGTATATTAAATCAGTTCCAGGTTAACATAACATGTCCCAGGCTAGTTATTACTCTGCACCCCGAGACTCACTGCGTAGTGGACTTGACCGTTGCTTCTCTTGTATTTTTCATTGATTTTATGAATAAAAGAACATCCAGTTCGAAGAGTTTATATTGCAAGCTGCACTCGACAAAAGAAACACAACATTAATACTTTATGAAGCTTCTGTCGATTCGCTGGTCTAAGTTCGAGTCAAACAAAACCCAGAACTTAATGCTGGAGCATTGGTTTGGCCTCTTAAATTTAAGTTGCATCGCAGGAGTTTGAAGCTACCCGATAACCTTTAGAGAAGGCTGAAATCTCAAGGGTAGTCGATTGTCGGTTAACACGCGAAACGGAAATTTAGACGTGTGCGACCTATCTCAAATTACCGGATATGTCCAGCCAATTGGGCATAATTTTCACGGTCAATCGAACACTCCAGTAACGCTATCTTGCATATCTGCTGGTCATTGATGTTTGAGAACTTATAATGATTGGTATTATTCGCTGTTATTATCACAGACTGCCTGCATTTGGAAGGTCATAAAGATGAAAAAATGCATTTCAAAACAATTGTACATTGGAAATGAAGATGTAGAGAAAACACAGCCCGCTTTGTAGACAATGAGTTATTCCCCCCAATTCTTCAATGGTTGAAAGAAAGACTTTGAATTACCCTTGTAGCTATCAAAGATAGGGCAACACCTACCTATGACTCACACCAGAATATGTTGTCTAGAAAATTTTGAAACATCGAAACTTTACAATGATTAGAATATTATGATCATTGTTTTTGTCTTATGTTTCATCAGATGTAATAAATTCATTGCCGTTTTTGCGTTACTTGGGAATAATAAACGGAGCAGCGGTACAAATAATGCATCTATTTCTCCCCGCCGAGAGGTTTTCATACTACAGTATAATTCTACGTATTTAGAGGAGGATTCCCAGGCTGAATCATTTTGTAGCTATAAGTTAGAACTCCTTCTTGGTTTTGTAGTTTATTTGACCCCGAGCGTTCGAGCCATTATACATGACTCGTCTTCAGGGGAACGAAATTTTGAGCGACTGGAGCTATCTGCTCATAGTTGGTATTCAAATATAAGATGTCGACAAATTTCATTAAAAATCTTGACGTTTCAGGAAACTAATTCCCATCTTCAGAAGTTTTTTAAAACAAAGGATAAGCAGCAGTAAGAATATTTAATTTTCTAAGA